>KZ112674.1:0-57783 GCA_002120305.1 Hypoxylon sp. CO27-5 | reverse complement strand
GTTTATTATAAAATAGCTTTTTTTTTAAAATTATAATAATATAAAATAATTATTATTATATTAATTATTAAATAAATAAAGTTTATTATATAAGTAATAAAGCGAAATTAATTATATAGCTTATTATAAGTAAAATTGGTTTTAAATTAATTAATAATGTTTAAGTTTAAATGTAAAAATAGCTTTATTATTTTTATTTAAGGTATAAAGCATATTATATTATAATATTATATAGCTATATTTTAATATTAATAATTTTTATTAAAAAAAAGATTTTTTACATTTATACCTTATCATATAAATTAGGTATGGTAATACATATATTGAAAAATGATTATTTTAATAATAATCATTTACCTTATAATAATTATTATATGCTCTAAAAAGGATTAGCTGAAATAGTGTTTTCCCGCTACGGTAGCTACCCTTAGCTAAGAGACAGCGAATGCCTTACAGCTGGCACAGACGCATGTCGAAATGTCCAGAACTTTCCGAATAAGCTAAGATACACCCAGGGCGTGAAACAAGTGAGGGGCTACTTTTGGAAACGCTAAGGTTCAAAGTCCTTTCGCGATCTCCCACTTCGCATTTTCGGGCAGCTTTTTTTTTTTTTACTAAGATTTCTTTTTTTACCCTTTGCCGCAAACACGATATTCAAGTAGAACACCACTTGGATTTTTCGTTTCTGCTACACTTAGGCCATATTCGACTCATCATTTTGTCTTCGCCAGATACGAACTTTACTCGTAATTCTAATCCGGCACAAGGTAACGGCTCGCGACGTTTCCTGATCACCCCGCACTCAAATATCACTTTTTGTTTACCCTTGGACTTGTTCCACACATCCTGGCAAGATGAGCGTAGTTGGTAGGTTTTAACATGCGGCGCAGAAGTGGCTTCCTATCGACGAAGTACGGAAATAGCTAACCATCTCGAAATAGGCGTCGATTTCGGAACCCTGAACACTGTGATTGCAGTCGCCAGAAATCGAGGTGTTGATGTCGTATGTGCCACCCTATCACATCTTCCGTTATATCTAGAAAGCTACAGGCAAGGCTGACAATACGTATAGATCACAAATGAAGTCTCGAACCGAGCGACACCGTAAGTTAATAACAACCCTCTTGCACTCCATATACATCATATTCTAACATAATCAAACTATAGTTCCCTAGTTGGGTTCGGACCCAAGTCTCGATATCTCGGCGAACCGGCCAAGACCCAAGAGATTTCCAACCTCAAGAACACCGTCAGCTCGCTAAAGCGCTTGGCCGGACGGACAGTCAACGACCCTGACATTCAGATCGAGCAGCAATATGTCTCGGCTCCTCTCGTCGATGTCGGTGGCCAAGTTGGCGCCGAAGTGACATACTTGGGTAAGAAGGAGCGGTTTTCCGCCACCCAGCTAATCGCTATGTTCTTGAGCAAGATCAAGCAGACAACCCAGAACGAGCTGAAGTTGCCCGTATCTGACCTTGTCATAAGTGTGCCGGCGTGGTTCACCGATATTCAGCGAAGGAGCCTTCTAGATGCGGCCGAGATCGCCGGTCTAAAACTCCTCCGTGTCATGAACGACACCACTGCCGCCGCCCTCGGTTACGGTATCACCAAGCTCGATCTGCCTTCGGCCGAGGAGAAGCCCCGCCGAGTAGCATTCGTCGATATCGGCCATGCTGACTACTCTGTCTCGATTGTCGAGTTCAAGAAGGGCGAACTTGCTGTCAAGTCTACAGCGTACGACCGCCACTTCGGTGGCCGAGACTTCAACCTCGCGCTGGTTAACCACTTCCACAAGGAATTCAAGGGCAAGTACAGGATCGATATCACGACTAACCCCAAGGCTATGGTCCGTGTTGAGGCTGCTGCCGAGAAGTTAAAGAAGATTCTGTCCGCCAACCAACAAGCGCCTATGAACATCGAGTCTCTGATGAACGACGTTGATGTTACAGCTATGATCACGCGACAAGAGTTTGAGGCACTTGTGGAGCCACTCTTAAACAGAGTCACGGTGCCCCTGGAACAGGCCCTCGCCGAGGCCAAGCTCTCTAAGGAGGACATTGACGTGGTCGAGTTGGTCGGAGGTTCCACCCGTGTCCCTGCCATCAAGGAGCGCATCCAGAACTTCTTCGGAAAGCCGCTCTCTTTCACCCTCAACCAGGACGAAGCCGTTGCTCGGGGCTGTGCCTTTAGCTGCGCCATTCTGTCGCCCGTCTTCAAGGTCCGTGACTTCGCCGTCCAGGATATCGTAAACTACCCTATCGAATTCTCCTGGGAGAAGGACGTTGACATTCCTGACGAGGACACAAGTCTTACTGTCTTTAACAAGGGCAATGTTCTCCCTTCAACGAAGATCCTAACCTTCTACCGCAAGCAGCCATTCGACTTGGAGGCTAGGTATGCCAAGCCCGAAGAGCTGCCTGGTAAGATATCACCTTTCATTGGACGATTCTCCGTGAAGGGTGTCAAGGCGGACCCCAAGACCGAGTTCATGATCTGCAAGCTCAAGGCTAGGGTCAACATTCACGGTGTCCTTAATGTGGAAAGTGGGTACTACGTCGAGGACCAAGAAGTTGAGGAAGAGATCAAGGATGACAAGCAAGGTGAAGGGGACAAGAAAGATCCTGACGTAAGTCATCACGACTCCCTCTTTGAATCTACCGCAAGGCTAGCCTGCATGGTAGTACCTATATAGAGTAGTGTTGGCTAACTAATTTATAGGCTATGGACACCGACGACAAGAAGGAAGGAGAGAAGCCCAAGACCCGGAAGGTTAAGAAGCAAGTCCGCAAGGGCGACCTTCCTATTGTTGCTGGCACGACATCCTTGGACGCAAACACCAAGAATGCCCTTACTGAGAAGGAGGCGGCTATGCTCATGGAGGATAAGCTTGTTGCCGACACGGAGGAGAAAAAGAACGAGCTGGAGACGTACATCTACGATCTCCGAAACAAGCTGGATGACCAATACGCCGACTTCGCCAGTGAGGAGGAGAAGGAGCAGCTGAGAGCGAAGTTAACAGAGAGCGAGGTAAGATGAAATCCGGTAGCAATTTTTTATACTGGAGGCTAACGCTATATATAGGATTGGCTGTATGAGGAGGGTGAAGATGCCACCAAGGCCACCTACATCGCAAAGATGGACGAGATCCGAGCCATGGCCGGTCCCATTACACAGCGATACTTCGACAAGATAGAGGCAGACCGCCAGGCATTGCAGGCCAAGCTCGACGCCGAAGCTGCGGCTAAGAAGGCAGCCGAGGAGGAAGCTCGAAAAGCAGCCGAGGCCGAGAAGGGCGACACCACTAAGGATGAGGAAATGACTGACGCCGAAGCGCCGAAGCCCGAAGTCGAGGAGCCTCAATCGTAAAACCGTGCAGAGGATTCTCCCTCCAAGCGACAATGCACGCGTTGAACACCACATCGCGAATGCTAGGTTAACCTACCTATTAACCCAAGCATTGGATGATGTGCGTACGACGGGATGAAAATAGGAAAGCTATAATGACTGTACGGTAAGGGAGAATCGGCGGATACTGGATCAGGCATCGTCTTAGGGGGTGGGTTCGATCATCATCATCATCATCATCATCGTCATCGTCATTCTGCGGTAGTTTCACGAGGAATAGAATTTTTTTTCGTCTCATTTTTTTTTCTCTCTTGCGGATGGAAAGGCATCCCCAGGCTCGAGTACGCAGATCTTAGATAGACCCAGACAATGAAGGTTATATGAAGATAAGTTTGCTCTTTTGACTTGATTGGTGTAGATGTGGTTTCATATGCACGGTGCCTTGGAATGAAGGGGTGAATAAGGATGGTACAGAATGGTGTGCTGTGTGATGGTGCGAGTTAATTGGTGTATTGCTCTCTGGAAAGGAGTGGTCCCTAGAACTACATGGGATCATTACCGACGATGGCGTTGCCCGAAGGCATTTAATAACTTTTGAAGTCTCCACCTTGACGTTCAGCTGATGACCTTTCCAGTAAGGGGGTTTGGTCTTTTTATTTTATATAAGGTATCCCTCCGTGAAGCATCGAGCAGTGGCCGACTCACTACATGTTCAGGTGTCGATATAATATTTTAGGAGTTTCGTGAATAATTAACTCGGTTCTTTCTCTTAAGCCTATGATTACTTCTCTAGATGCACTGGCTAGAAAAATAGGTACCTAGGTACCTATTAATGAGTTAACAATTGGTGTATTAACCTAGAAAAATATCTGAAGAGTATAATGATCATATGTCGACCCAGGAGTGTTGGGGCTACTGCAACCGTTGCCTCCTCTCCTCCAGGTAGTAGCCAAGGCAGCCATTCTAGAACTCATTGGAATAGGTGTCGCCAGAGTCCGATGTCGTGATTCTACTCATTACACCAAGACCCGATTCCGAGCAAGTTAATGTTGAGTCTATCCTTGGACAGAGACTTCTGGCACTTCTTGTTCCGGGTTTCATCTCCGACCTATAGTATCTGTATGTTGATATCCGAATGTGGAGAATGATGATAGCTCTTCTTTGCAGGTACCCTTCTTTGGTGAATTTCTTGGAGAGTTATTGTGAGCCGCCGGCTGTCTGTCCCGAAGAGTAATTTCTCGAGTAGCCCAAGTTGAGACATTGTCCACCTGGGCACTTTTGGAAGTATCTTTTCTAAAATATCCTCGTTAGTCTTCTCAGACTGAGTGTCTGCTCCGGTGCTTCAACCGATTTGCAATCCATTCTTCATATGATAGAAAGCGATACTCGGCCACCTGACGTATTTAGGTTTATCTTGACGCCGAATTCAAGCTAGCTATCAACCCTGGATGTATGAGGATTCTGATCGTGACGACGATCATATAAGAATTATCGTGGGCGTGATTATACGAAATCATCGCAGCAGGGATCATATTTCCTAATTGGGAAAGCTTTCGCTTTCAGTTCTTATGATAGGTTGAGCATTTGAGTACAGGATGGTTTCTCATTTGACGAGAGCACCCTAGAGAGTTACACGTACCTAAGGACTCGCAAGAACATATTATGTAGCTTGGTAAATAATCGCCAACTCGATCAAATTGAAAGACCACCAATCTCAATCGTCAATGGTTAATATGTAATATTCAACTTCTAAACAAACTGCCTAAAGAATCCGTCGATTCCTAGAATATTTCTACTTTTGATATAAAAATCATACAGATAGTGCTTACGTACTGAAGCTCCCACGGCGTGGAGCATCCTTGGACGACTCTGCTTCAAATTCACTAAACTGGCACCGCCCATAGCTCCAATCGAAGGCAACGCCGCAGGGAGTTTGAGGTGAGAAGGATGAGCCTCTGCAACAACCTTGGAAGCCTTTTCCCTTTGCTTCTAAGAGTAACTCACTTCAGGCCCTGGGACATAGACAGGTGTTGCACTTTCTATATTAAACACAAGGCGTCCAAAGTACGAAAACACCGGGAAAATGCCAGAACTTCGAAAGGATCATGTATGGATTTGTGTAGGCATCTTTCTACCCCTGGCTTGTTTGTCCCTCATATTAATGGGTTGGATCATAGTGCAACTGCCATGGAGCTGTCATGTCAACTATTTTGGACACCCATTGCACTTGTTGTAATCGCCAACAGTGCACTAATTGTGTCGTTTTCGTCCAAGAACTCTGTCCTGCTGTAGACGAAGGAAAACCCGTGGATAAACGTAACACCACGTTGTCCAAGAAGGTGTCTCTTGAAGAGTCCTCTCAAGGCAAGGAGAACTTCACAGCCCACTTGAAGAAGGTTGATGCACATACTAGTTCTGTCTCGACTTTGCTGAAATTTCCAGACCCTTTGAGTCCTGATACAAAGTCATCACAGAAAGAAATTCTATGAATATTGGGTGTAGACAGCACTACTAGCCAAGTCATCAACCTAAGTTGCCACCCGGAACAACAAGAATATATCACCAATAACGTTCATAAGACAAATACTGAATTGATGAACCCCCACGGGAAACAGCGATCTTACAACGATGTCCGGAAGCGACTGATGCTGTGATCGAGGCCGAAACAGAGGTCTCTGAATACTCCCCTTCTCCGCAAGACGAAGAAGGCTCGCGCTATGCAACGAGTGAATCAGATGTGTTTGACTCTTGGCAAGATGACGAGCAACTTGACGATGACCAAGGAACTGAGAACTTATCACCCTTTGAACTACAATTTATAACCAGCCCGACGTCGATGTTGATGTTTGCATGGCTGTACTCATTACGATATGAGCCTTATTATGAGATCATCTTTGAAGTATGCGCGGACTTCTTTAACGATCAGCCAGTGGATGGTGAAAATATACCCCCACAAGACTCATCAGCACCACCAAACTCCACAGAAAATTCTCTCCCGCGAAGAACAAGGCGGAAGCGGAAGGCTTCGGATTTAGAAGGTGAAGATGCTAATTCTGCTTCGCCAACTACGACGACCGAGACCCCCTTGGCCAAGATTCGTACGAAACCAAAATTCGCGTGTCATTTTTGGAAGATGAACCAGCACTTGTACGCGGAGTGCGGTCACGCTGGTTACGGCAAAGTATGTCATTTAGCTGAGCACTTGCGAAAAGAGCATAGTCTGAAAAATTACTCTTGCCGGATGTGTTGGCGCCCATTTGACAACGCTGAGGCTTTGATAGCCCATAATGGTGACACAAGTGGGTATGCTTGCCGACCGACGGGAGGTACACCGGTTCATAGGTTGAAAATATCAAAAGCTCATATGGGTGACTGCAAAAAGTGGTTCTGGATTTGGGAGAGCCTCTTTCCACTTATTAAGGAGAAGCCCAAATCGCCTTACTGGGAACCTCTTAACCCCGATGAACAACTGTTTTCGAGTCAAAGGGATTACCTCGCGGCCGACCTTGTAACAAGGCTTCCGCCTGAAACTATCTGGGTCGTCATGGACTCATTGACAAGGTTTTATGATTAATGGAGAACGAGCCCTCCTGAGCCTGGACAATTTCCGGTACTTTTCACATCCGCAGTAGCTCAATCTAGTGACAATGTTGAACAACATGAATTGAATGCTCTCCAAGTACCAGAAATTAACGGGTCGACTTTGAATACGCAAGACCCCCTTGGAACAAATATGGATACCCCGAGACCATGGACTGAGAATATATCAAATATTAGCGAACTCAACCGCAGATCCCAAGAGCCTCTGAATGGCATTTCTGGCGCTTTAGCGGACACGCCTTTGTTTGGCGAAATGCCGCCGGCTTTCCTGGAAGCGAACCTTGACATATGGGACACTCCACTGACTTAGGATGGATCTCCTGCGCTTACTCAACCGTGCTTCGGCGCCAATGGGTTTGAGAATCTGGATCAGCTCGATTATGCAAGTTAAGTCAGAAGAGAGCGCTGCATCACGCCGATGACGGAGAACGAAGCATCCTCGTAGCTTATAAGGTACATAATATCAAGAGGGGTCCAAGACAAGAGTTACTTTCCCTCGAACACGCCCAACTCACCCAAGATAATATCAGCCGCCTTCTCCCCAATAGCACAAGCGGTATTCATCGTATTCGCTGACACGCTGCCCGGCACAATACTCAAGTCCACCACCTTTAGCCCCTTCACCCCATACACATTCAACAGCGGATCTACGACCCCCATCTCGTCCCTGGGCGCCATCTTGCACGAGCCAAGCGGATGCCAGCTCAAATCCACATTCTCCCTCAACCACTTCTCCAACACTTCTTCATCCTCCGCATCATACGCAACCTCCTGTTTCTCTACCGGCAACGGCCCCTCGAGCCCCTCCGCTCTATCGGCTCCAGCAAGCGCCGCGCGGGACGTAGGAGAGAAAGGCGGATGACTGATCGGCAGCTCCCCTCTGAACGTGTCCATGCGTCGCACGATCTCGCGCTGCTTCTTATATACCCACTTCTGCATCTCGAGGTCCAGCCCCTCCGGATCCGTAAGCATGCCCGTGACGAAGTCGAGACGATCGTCCGGAGCCGGCCCCGTGATGTGGACGTGGCCCCGCGAGTACGTGTTCACGGTGAACGCCGACAGCCCGAAATACTGGATCGGGGCCAGCTTCGAGGGGTCGCCCGGGAACCCGGCCACGCTCGCCATCATGGCGAGTGGCTTGCTCGGCACGTCCTCGAAGTCCCGAGCCCAGGCTCTCTGGAACGCCGGGCTCAGGGACGCGATCTCGGATGGGGTGGGGCGCACCTTGCAGTGCACGTCTTGGGCGTTCCAGCCGAGGATTTTAGCCTTGGTGCGCATGAGTTCGTCGGTGCTCACCCGGCCTGCTTGCACGCCGTCGATGGTTTCATCGGGGGTGAGACTCGATTTGTATCCGTAGAGCTTGATGTTGTGGTCATTGAAATTCTCGCCTACACCCGGGAGGTCGGCGATCAAAGTCTGGATTCCTGCTTTCTCCAGGATCTGGGGGCTTCCGATACCGGATCTTTCCAGAACGGGGGGCGTGCCTAGAACGCCGCAGGATACTGCGACTAGCTTCCTGGCCTTGACGGTGCGGATTGGCAAGTCTTCGGCTTTGGGTTTGTACTCGATCCCGCTTGCTTTCTTGTCATCGTTAAATAAGATGCGGTGGACCTGCGAGTCGACCAGGACGTGGAGGTTTGGGTGTTTGCCGTCCTGTAGCAGTGGGTGTATGTAACCATGAGCTGTGTCCTGGCGCTTGCCATCATGGCTGATGTAGCGCATGGCGCGCTGGGCGCCATTGTTGCCGTCAAGGTCATTAAGGTCATACCGCTCGGGGAAGCCTGACTTTGCGACCGCCGCGATGAAATCCTCTTCACATCTCGGGGCGTTGTAGGTGCCGCGGGTGATGTGCAGGGGACCTTGATGCCCATGACGATGCTGATCTCCTGGTCCATGATAGGTTTCGATCTGTTACCATCTTGCATCAGCACGGGGAATTTAAGAAGAGCAGAGGGGAAGGTCAGGAACTGTTCAAATACCCTGTTCAAGTATGGTAGCATCTCATTGGCGGACCAGCCGACGGCGTTCCACGCGTCGAAGTCAACCCTCTGGGCCCGACTGTACACCACTGTAGAACACGATTATTAGTTATCGCGATACGTACCACAATCAAGATTATATTTGCATGTTCCATAATAAAGCCTTTGAGAAGCAGCCTTACTCATGTTTACAGACGAACCGCCTCCAAGGGTGCCTCCGACGGGCTGGACAAGCTGTCGACCACCTAACTGCTTCTCCTGGTTGGACTGATGGAAGGTGGTGAACCTGTTGATGGGAAGGTAATGCGTGATGAACATGAGTGGCTGGACGATGGTCGGCTCATCGTGATTGTTAGGTCCACCTTCAACCACCAGGACTGAGACGCCGGCGTCAGCGAGGCGTCCCGCGAGAACACAGCCGGCCGTTCCGCCTTTACTTCAGTTAGTGACAGGAAGTGAAAATAGCATGAGTAGAAGAAACTAAGTATGCATACCTCCCGCAACGATTACGTCCACTTCCTCGACGTGATTTGGCAGCTCAGTGTAAAGGCCCATCTTGAGTTTGTAAAATTATCTAGAGCGTATGAATGATGTAAATTAGAGCACAGAAGGTTGTCCAAGAGGAGAGGAACTAGAATAAAAGCGCATGGGATGGGCTTGAATGATTGGTATTGAAGGTTACCTAGACCTGCAGTCGTATCACGTGTACAGAAATGTTGGTCGTATTCGAAGACCCCTTATTTCATAAATTCCTAGATTGGTATTCGCTGGGCAACAATTCTGTCAGTTTTAAGCCAATGAAGAGATAGAGTGTTATATTGTCTCCTGTTATTGTTAGCCCTGCTTTTACACCGGAGAAGGCACTGCAATCTGATGCATGTTGGTAACACGGGGAACATCTTACAAACACCAAGAATATCAATACCCAGAAGTATTACGACTCTCACACGACCCTTGCTTTCCTGTACCTTAGCGTAGATACTTTACCATTTCCACTCAATAGCTTCGACTGGCGCTTCTCTCTCTCCTAGAATATCCCCCAAAACCTGTTGACTTCTTTCTTTGTCGTCTATCGCCTCATTGCGTGGTCCCAAGTGGACATCCATCAGCGTTTCTTTAATCTCGAAACACACTTGCGTGTCTGATATGATGTCGGATGCTTCGAAGTCTCCCGTTATACTTCCACCCAAGAGACTAGAATCATCTAGATGGTCAGACTGTTCTTCAAGTAGGGGATCATTCAATATTGCGCTATGATCTGGGATGGCTGAGGCCGCGAGTTGTGCTTCACTGCTGCTAGCCAAATCCTCAAAGTCGTTGACAGGGGCCATGCTATAATATACAGCTAACGGCACCCGAGGTCTAGTATAAGCTGATCGATCTTCAACTAGTTGATGCTGCTTTTCCCTCAATCTGATACGATCGCCTATATCCACCACGTCTACTCTGTATATTTTTTCCCAGTTATTGATATTATCAATCATGTCAGTGACTTCCTCTGTAGTGTATGCTCGGTGATGGACAACAACAATGTCGTTCGATTCGTATTTGAGTCGTTCGAGTTCTCTCAAGATTTCCCAGTCGTCTGCTGCCCATGATCGGTGCGATCGTAGGAGGTGCTCGACGGCAGAATTCCCAACTCTCTTCGCCCGATGTACGGCTAAAATATACTGCAGTTGCCCGCGGCCATCCGTGAGAACACCCGAATCTAGCAAAAGTTGAACTGCATCGAGACGACCATAATGGGCTGCTGCTTCAATAGCAGTATATCCATACCAAAGTGCACGGTGAGCATTTGGGTCAGCGCCATGTTCAAGAAGATGGCGCATAATACCGAGATGCCCTACTCTGGACGCAGTCTGCAACGCTGTGTGCTCAAAACCCCTGGTACGGGGAGTACTTCTGACATCCATGCCGTATTGAAGGAAAGTATCGACGAGGTCAACCCTCTTATGCCTAATGAGCTTACATAGCATCGCTTCACGCCCTTGCCAGAGCCCAGCATTTGGATCGGCTCCGTTCTTCAATAAGCTTTCCACCAAATCCGAGGACCCTAACAAAGCAGCTGTATGGACTGGGGGGCTTGATACAACCATTCCCACCATTTTAGAACCGTTTATATCCGTGCATCCCTCTATGAGCTTCCTTACCAAATCAAATGAAATATTATAGTAGATGGCTGAATTGAGGGAATGCACATCGGCTCTGCATCCTAAATCCAACAGTTCTTGAATGATGGTCTCATTACCATTCTTAATCGCAAAGATCAACGGAGAGGTCAACCATCTATCGGAATCATGCCAATTATTCCATTCTTCCGAGGTAGATAAGCGAATACTGCACTTAACTAGAGGAAGGAGAGAGATGTCAATCTTGTTTCTAAGACGTAGGTCATCGAGATCATAGTCTGTGCTCTTCTCTGTCCAGAAGCAGCGGGTGCCTTTATTCCATGTCCATGCTGACTGTTTTGGCGGTACCGCGACATCGATCTTATATCCACCACAGTTCCGGAATTTTATGATGATATCCATTCGTTCGTGATAGGCCGCAATGGACAGAGCTGTGCCTTCTGGGATATGATTGCAACGGGAATTTTGCTGACTTGGAAGACCCCTTCTTCGAAATAATTCTATTAGGATGCCATCCATATCGATTAGAGGTGACCGAATGGAAGTAAGTACGGCCGCACACAATGTTCCTGAATCGTATGCGAAGGAATCGAGTGAGAGCGCGAACTTCATGACTCCTATATCGCCGCTTAATATGGCATTTTCCAGAAAGCTTCTACCATCAGGGCCATGCTCTCCTATGAAAATATCAGAGAGCTGGGATTGTAAAAGAGACCGCAGTTTTAATTCATTTGGGATCCGAAATACCCAGCTAAGTTCTGTTCGAACCAATTTGAGCCCCCTATCCATCAATTTTATAGCGACGTTATGTAGCCCATATTGCAATGCGAGACCAAGCACTTCACTTCCAATTGCTGCACCTGATTCGAGTAACTGCAACGCAATTGATTCGTGTCCATGTCGAATTGAGGCCTGAAGCATATCCTCACTATTTTCAATGATTTGGCCTCGTCTTGCCTTCAGCTCTAAAAATTCGCTAATTAACTGATGTTGTCCAGCATTCACTGCGCGGGATATATCGTCGTCCGTGAAGGTGGCCCCTGACTCAACAAGTAGGAGTGCGACTTCCCAAGAGCCAGCAGCTATTGCTAAGCGTAATGGTGATATGCATTTTGGAGGTTCCCCAAAATCGACATCCGGCACCCGGCTCAGATAGTTCCAACATCCACATTGTCCTGAAATGCCATAACCAAGCTTCCGAACAGAGTAGTACACTTCACATGGAAAATCGACATCCACTCCACTATGAATCAAGAGGCCAGCTAATTCGCGAGAGTTGTAGCTGACTGCGACGTGCAGCGGAGAGACCAAAGTAGACGTGTTAACATCTGTAGGTTTCAAAGAGCGGTATTCAGCCCGAGCTGTCCCTTTAAGCTCTAGAAGTAGCTGGGAGCATTCAACTTGGCCCCAATTCACAGCTGCATAAACGGGACACAACCATCCATTTTCCGAGTTGATACGTCCTCCATTTCGATATAGAAACAAAACAACTTCGGTATATCCACGCATAGCCGCATGTATCATGGCGTCGGATTTGAGCTTCTCATCAAAATCGAACTCAGGACCAGCTAGACTGAGAACATGTTTGACTAAACGTAAAGCGGAGTGTTGATCATCAATCTCGTCTCCATCTGATGGGTTCTCGTACCATAGCCGGCTACTACTAGATGAGAAGGATGCGGCTAGACTGAGGCAGCTTACATAGTCCAGATGCAGCGCCAGTGATTCCAGCGAATCGTAAAACGAGATACCTCTAAAATCAATTACTCTCCCTAAAGGCATGAACATATCAATTGGTGTAGTTAAACTGAGGTTTGCACCTGCCTTGTGCAATAGGGTGATTAGTTGAACACTCCCTTTAATTGCCGCGATACATAATGCCATCGAGCCACTGTAGTCGTCTATGATTGCACCATTCTGCAATAGTAGTTGGACAAGTTGGACGGCTACATCTTCGGGGCTGGAAATTGTAGCAAGAATTAGAGGAGAGAAGCCTTTTTTGGGAAGAAGATTGACATTGGCCTCAGCTAAGATCATATGGCTTGCCGATTTTAGGGAACCCCTAAGAAGAGAATATTCTAATGCGGACCAAAAGTGACCAAAAGGAAGTCTCCACCACATACGCGTAACAGGTTGATCAATATTTATTCTTTGATCTGCTTCAAGTAGTTTGAGGACTAGGTCTACCGTTTCCGTAGCGACCGCCGCCTCGTATAGTAGATCAAGCACGGCTTGCATTGTAGGATTGCTGAAAGAAATCGTGACCATTTTTGTAAGGATATCCGGTTCATCTAGACCAGATAGACGAAAGATATCGACTATAGCTCGGGCCTCATCGATATAGCTCTGCTCGTTGCGGTAGTGGAAATCCATGATCAGATGATTTGAAGTTAGAAATAGAAGGATTTTTAGAACTTCCTTCTGCGTTTCGGAACGCGTCCCGCCGGACAGCACGATAGCTCGATTAAGATTTTCGCCAACATGTGCGGCTGGAATGACTTGGTCGAGATAGCCTGCGATGCGGTCGACGCTCTTATTTAACAAAAGAGTTCCAATGAGTTCTTCCGAACCAATGATTATTTCCATACTACGTCGCACGAGCTTTTCGAAGGCAGTCAATACCAATGCTACATCATGTCGGCGTTTCTTGCGTGGTCGCGTATGTTGAGAAGTATATTTAGTGATGGTTGTTTCTGTTTCTTTTTCTGGCAACAGTCGCAGGTTTGACATCAACTGAGGTAATATTGTCTCGCTGAACTGGAGCCACGGGAGATTTCGAGGCCATTCAACAATCATAGATGCATCAGGAGAAGTAGCCCGGGGCGTACAAATGTAAAGGGGCACGCCTTCATTAGGAGGCTCTGGACTTGGAGCTAAATGACTGTTAGAAAGTGTTCTTGTGTTATACTACCTAGAAAAACGAGGAACCTCACGTGGTATACATTTATTGAAAAGGGAGACGACCTTATGTCGCTCTCTCCGCTTTTTCATCTCCTCTTGGGAAAGGCGCATACCAGAGAGGATAATAACTGAATCCTTATCTTGGGCCTTTCTCTTCTCGATTGAATGGTTGACATATTGCCATTCCTCGCGACTCAGGTTCTTCTGGAAACCCCATTGTTTGAGTCTGGTCCGCAGCTTCGGAGTTCTGAGAGTATATAGTTAGAAAATTGTCCTAGGCTGACGTTATTGGTGTATTAGAAATTTGGACTTACGTTACATGGGGGTTCCGTTGCTGTAGGATTTTAGTAACCTGATCAAGGGTATAATCTTTAACGAGAAACTCCTCCCGGATGAAATCCTTCCACTCAACCCACTCGCTCTCGGACACGCCCTTATAGCTTGGGACTATAGACTGCTCAATATCCATGATGCGAGTAGCACTGCAGTAAGAGATCGAGTTAACTGGTCGAAGGATTTGAGGGCAATGGAATTAGACTTGGCTCCAACTGTATCAATTGATAATGCTAGGCAAATGACTGCGAATGACCCATAGAGGGCAGAAAAGCTATGGCGGGGATGGGGAATATCGCGAGGATATATAGATAGACTACTCTCATGGAATAATGTGTAGTTGTATATCACTATCAGCCCTGATGATACTCCATGGAATTCACTGCCACCCTGATGGGACATAGGATTGGACGATAGCGAAATGTTAAGCGGGCACTTATATGCATCTCTCATTGGTCTTCGACATAATGTGAAATCCCCTGATTGGCTTTCCACATAATGCAAAAAATCCGACCCCTAAAATTAGGTAGTATAGCCTACATGTTGTGTTACGTGAGCTCGCCCGACAGAAACTGGATCAGCATTTACATTGCCTATAAATAAAAGGCGGTATCGTCGCCGAGCTCCTATTATCGCGTTCTATTGGCCAACTATGAGGTATATTTTCCCCGAGTCAGGATATCAATACGAAAATTCTTGGCCGACCAACTTCTCGCTAAGCTTCCAGAGCCTTTCGGCCTCAATGGAACTTGTTGCCCAAGGTCGCACGGTATCCTTCCAAGGATCAGCCAAGCGGCAGGGTACTAAGTAGGCTCCGTTATGGGCTTCAAACGTTAGCTAGGAACATTTTACCGTAATCGATGATCGGGGGCGCTTACCTGCAATATCGGGATCGAAAGCCCCGTATACGTACACATTGGCGCCTACCTCAGCCGTACAAGTATGGCTGACGTCGAAGGTAGCCCATCCAGCTGCATTACCCATAATGCGATCGAGATCGCCTGCCAAACTTCAAAGTTAGCATCCGGACTAAGCCTTGGCATTGATCAGGGCTTGAATAAACTTACGCAGTAATACCATGTCAGAATCGTCGTCGCCCAATAGCTTCAAATGTCCCGCCAAGTTCGAAACAACGAGGCCCGGGTGAGCACTAAATGCAGAAAGCTTATGCTTCGGGCCAAGCTTCTCGGCTAGAGAGATGGCCATGAGCATGTTGGCTGTCTTAGACTGACCGTAACTCTGCCACTTATGGTAGTACTCGCCGTCCTGTTACACAAATTAGTCATGGCCCGGAGTTAACGGAGCAAACAATTAAAAAGAATAAATGCGTACGCGAAAGTTGTAATCATCGAAACGGAAAGGGCTCAGTCGATGGCCCTCGCTAGTAACATTGACCACACGAGGAGCAGGCGACTTCAGGAGCTTACCCATGATCAAATTGGTGAACAGGAAGGGCCCGAGATGGTTTGAGACAAGCTGACTATCATAGCCTTCTGGCGATGGAGCCCAGTTAATAGCCATAACACCTGCACTGTTGACAAGCACGTCGATGCGAGGCACATCGTTCCAGCCATTGACTTTCTCAGCAGCAGCGCGGACAGCTGAAAGCGAGGCCAAGTCAATCTCGAGTGTGCGGACCTTGACACCAGTCGCAGAAACGGCGTCAGCAGTCTGCTGCACCTTTGAGGGGTTACGACCGGCAAGAATGATCAGCTCTGGCTGAGCACGCACGATGCCTAGGACGAAGGCTGCTCCTATTCCACCTGGAGAAACACCGGTCGCGAGCACAATTTTGCCCTTGATATGGGACGCGTATAAGTCGGCGAGCTCGCGTGCTGTTTTTGGATCTTCGTTCATGGTTAAAGCTTGTGGTAAGACGTGAAGGACACTTCTAAGAGGTAGGAATCGATACGAGACGATACAGTTTGTCTGAATTGCAGATGAATCAACTGTTTCTGTCGTTTAGCTAGCTACCTATCTACAACTTTATATAATTTGAGAGACAATAAGTGAGTAGTCACACAATGCGCGTCTCCTGGCTATTCGACTTGGGTTTGTGTGTTCGTGCTTGGATAGGGGGAATAGGGGGGTGATTCCTGATTTGTCATCGCATCTATCATTGGTCTATTTTACGTATCGTCCTGGCTACCTAAGGCCTAAGCGAGTGTTGTAGAATCATTTACCGGGGTCTTACATAAATATTGGCCAATTAAAATTGATAACTGAGTTAGTCATGCACCATTTAGTGCATATATGCATATAGCGGCATGGCTTTCGTTGTAGCACTAGGGCGCTATAGTACCCTAAGTCCGGCAGGAAGGGACCCGAACATCGGTGTTAGGAACACTGAGGATACCCGTGATCTATAGAGTCGGGTCGGCATGATTGTTCAAATTCAATTAAGATATCATTCCATGAAAGCCTTCCAAATTGGTGGGTTACGACGCACACGTCATGCCTAGGCCCTAACTTTCGGGGCTTACCTAAGGTTAGAACTCCCATATAAAGTGGATATCGTCGTAATTGAAGACGAAGAATCAAAAAGTCGTAGTATAACATAGAATATGAGAAATTAGTTTGGGAACAGCACTAGCAACGGGCCATCCCAAGGCACAATGTATACTCGGACGCACTAACGCAGTGACGGAAAGAAGAATTCTGCCGATAGTTCGTATTCAGATATATGTTACATATACGCCGAGTAGCAAACGTACGTACGTTTCTGAGACCTTTTCATTTACGTGATTATTTACCTAACATTCTCAAACCATCCACTGTTCAATCCTCAAGTCCCGCTTAAGCGTCCATCGGACCGAAGATAACTGTTAAAACTGCCTAAAAGGGCTGGGACTAGCTAGTTCGACCAATGGCGGCCGCAGGCTACCTAAAGGTGGAGAATCTCCGTCATGGATGGTCTAGCTCTCATTCTTTATTCTGACCTCGTTCAAAATCCGGGTAGAAATATCTTCACGATATAATCTCAGTAGCCTGTTCCAGATATTTTTATTCCGAACATAAGAATTCTTCTATCAACTCGCAGAAACTTATATCATGGCTCCAAAGGCACTCCGCCGTCGTGACCAAAGCGCCGGCTACGGTCTTCGAGCAGTCCTTTCTGCCCAAGAAAACTTGGGATCCCCCGTCGCAATCCCTAGTCCACCTGAGGATGTAAGTCTATGAACTCATAAATCATTGATATATAGCTAAATTGTGTCCTTAGGCGGATGCAGTGAAGGCCAACTGCGACTCGTTCCTGCTCGAGTCTTTCACTGTCGAGGACGCCTGGGAACTTGGGCACCTCCTATACGCCCAACTTCTACCATTATCTACCCAAAAGCCCACATTAATCTCTATCTCGCTGGCCAACAGCGGTCAAGTCCTGTTCCAATGTGCCGTAGGCTCCGGAACCGCGCCAGACAATGAGATTTGGGTGCAGAGGAAGAGGAACACGGTCCTGAGATTTGGTACAAGCACCTGGTTCCAGCATTGCAAGTATGCCGGAGACGAAGAAGCGTTCAAGGCGAAGTTCGGAATGAGTCCGGAACAGGCTGAGAAGTATGCTATCCACGGCGGCGCCGTACCTAGTAAGTAAATCCCTAATCATCACCCCTAGCGAACCTCTTTCTTTACTAAAGGCTTGTGTAACTAATAATTGCTATTGCAGTTCGGGTAAAGGGGGTAGAAGGTATTGTTGCTGTTGTTGTGGTATCAGGACTGAAGCAGCACGAAGATCACGGGGTTATTGTGGACGTCATTAATAGCAATTGGGAGTGATGTGAGAATAGGGATGAATAGAATGATGCCCCTCTTAAATGAAAAGCGTCATTCTAAATATTGAGCACCTATATTAAGGGGTTATTATCTAAGTTCTATCACTACCTAGGTAGTAAATGAAAAGAGAGGCGAACTAAGCTTTACACACTAAGGTATACTACAAGTGGCCTGTACTGGCGACCTATTTCTGGAGAAGTTCCTTGTACTCCGGAAGGTCCCATTTGACACCCTCCTTGAGGAACCACTGCCCAAGGATATTCAACCTTAGGAAAGCGACCACGCCCAAGAAAAAGTGCATGACGCCAATACCGAAAGGCGTGGATGGCATCATGTTGCCCCAGGCACCCGAGTCCTCCGATATCCCATCCTGTACTTGATACATAAAGGGTCGGAGTTTCTCTTCATAGCATTTAAGCGCAGCCGCAAGACCGTCCTTGGTATCGACACCCTCTTTGCAGTGTCTTCCGATTTCCCCGGCTAGGACGTAAGCACCCACGAGGGCAGAAGTCGTTCCCATGCCCGTGCTGGCCGATGGACAGTAACCAGCATCACCCAAGAGTGTTACACGGCCCTGGGACCAAGAGTCCAGTTTGACAAGGCCCAAATGTTCAAGATAGAAGTCGTCCGCGTCTTTCATAGCCTCTAGGGCCTCGTGTGTCCACCACCCAGCACCTTGGTAGATCTCTGCCAAGGCCTCCTTTTCCTCCTTGACATCTCCCCTTGGGGCATTCTTCAGTCTCTCGGAGTAGTTCTTGCAGATGAGGTACACCTGCACCTTGTCCGGCTTGTATCTTCGAATCATGATCGTTCGCCGGCCCGTAGCTACGTAGACTGTGGCGAGGTACTCCTCGCCTTCCTTCATCGGCCAAGAGGCAGTGAAGTAAGCTATGTAAACCCCGCGCAGAGGTTCGAAGCCGTCAACCTTGTCAGCCTTGTCCACCTTGTCGATCTTGCCGGATCCCAACATCATCCTACGAGTCCTCGAACCAACGCCATCGGCGCCAACCAAGAGATCGTATCGGTCCGTGTTTCCGTTCGTAAGTTTAACCTCCACGCCGTCATCCTTGTTCTCGAAGCTTTCGACCGACGTTCCGAAGACATACTTGGTCCGGTCCTTGGAGTGGTCATATAGTAGTTGGCATAGATCCCCTCTCATAATCTCCCAATCGGTAGTGAAGTTCTGCAGCCCCTTGCCAGACTTATTCGCCGGGAAGAAAGCCTTTCGTTTCCCCGCGCTATTGACGATCTGCAAGCCCTGCTCCGGAGCTCTTCTTTCCCGAAAGTCCTGCTCGAGACCCATGAGCTTCATGACTTCGATGCCGTGGCCCCGTAGATCTAGCTGGAGACCCGTGGTCCGTAGGGTAGGGAACCACTCGACGACGGTGACGTCGTGGCCCATCTTCGAGAGCCAGAAGGCGAGGGCGGTGCCGGCGATGCCTCCGCCGCTAATGAGGACCTTGAGTCGTGACATAGCCTGCGTCGGCATTGTGTATGTGTGGACGGTGCTTGGATAAGAGAAAATTAAAAGAGAAACAGATAACTTGACTTTCGTTCGATTCTCTTGAAGAAGGGGATGTTTAAGCCAGACTAGGTTGGAAGGATGAGTATGCGGCTTGTTAAATATCGTCCGTAGATTCTCGGTATTTGGGCGCAGCGCTGTCCGATTATCCCCGTTTATGTGCGCAGACAGCTGGGTCCCGTCTCGGCCGACGGGACGGGTCTACCGATGGACAATGGTCTATGATCGGTGATAATTGGTAAATATAAGGATCATGCTGAAACGATACATCCGCTATCTAATTTCCTTATTACCTAGAGATTTCCTCAATCTCTCAATACCAGTTTCACAGGGGTCATTACCACATCCCACATCCGCCCCTCCCGAAGGCCCAGGTTTCACCCGGACATAGGCCCTACCTAGTACTTGAGCATCATCTTTTTCTTGTTTACAAAAGATTCCATAAGGAGTAAGCCAGAGAAAGGACGAATTTTCGAAGGGGTACCGATAATCCGTGAAGAGAAAGAGCCGGTTGATGCACTGTGTTACATAGCATCCGTTCAACCAGTATATGTCAAATAGATCGATGCGTCAAGCAAAACTTGCACCAGGCAAGAAAAAGTTCCAATCCAAGTCGAAGTCCAGCCCAAAGACTCCCTGGCTACCATCAATACTCGCGGGTGTGAGGCCCGTATTGGTAGGACACGGCGAAGAGATAGTACCAACTCGTTCCCGCAGCATATCATAACATTGCTCAAGACTATCCAATGCCGCCTGCGCAACCTTTAATTCGCACTCAGTCCCAGCTTCTATGGCCTCTGCCTGGGCTACTATCATGCTTAAGAACATGGGGCCCTTGACGTTGGTCTCGCCTTTCTGGATCCGCTCTACGGATAGCGAGAGCATTTCATTTACGGCTTCTTTGAGGAGTTTTAAATATTGATTGTTACGGTGCAACGTCCCGTCACTGCGCCGGGCCTCGGCCTCAGAGATCAGTTCACGCGTGACGACGGCTAGTGCGTATCTCACTCCCTCCCTGAACATGCCTCCGCCGAAAGACATGAGCCGAGAGAATCGTTCGTCGGGCTCGGGTCTGATGATTGACATGGCTGAGTCGAGACTTACTTTGAGCGAATAGTAGAATAGGGGGTTCGACCGTGCTTCACCGGCGAACGGGCAATGCAGAGGGATCAGAAATCGTCGGACCAAATAATCAAGTAGATTTCTGTGAAACGCTGTTACACCGGCCTGCTCGTTCTCCCTCATTAGACTGTTGCATATCCGATATTGGTCGGTAAGCTCCGAGTTTAGCGTGAGAGCGTCTAGGTAAGAAAGTTCGGAGTGTAAGCCATTTAGAAGATTAAGGATTCGGAGGCGGGTTGGCAGCAAGTCAAGTAGAATCAACTGCATCGAAGTCGAGGTATAAGTACCCTTTGGATGAGGCTGGAGGCTAGTGGTTGACTCGTCCATTTCGTCGTCGTTAACATTAGAAGGCGCCTCTGTGTCAAAATCGTCGAATGATATCCTAGGCGGCATCGCCGAGTCCAAAGACGCCTGTACAACCATTTCCAATATGGTAGCCCATAACCTCCTACGAACTTCCGCCTTCAACACGGAAATTCCCGGGATATGTTTGGGATCGCGGTGCAAGCCTATTTGCATCGCTACGTGGATAAGCGAACCAATCGAACCCCACACCAGATCTCCGCCAATTGAGAAGATCTGTCGCGCTAGAATCGTCAAGCAATAGATTTGTATCCCTGTAACGTCTAGGCGATCCTTCTCCAATGGGCCCGAGAGCCATGTTTGAGCAGCATATATCCATTGTTGAACCATGTTGCGAAGTGCCACATCTCGGTCTATGTGCTCAGATAGGCCTGAGCCTATTCCAATAACTAGAAGAACCTTGAGGCGCAGGTCTGTTGTTACGCTTTCTGGGTGGTCCCAATATCTCTGATAGTCTTTCCAGAAACTAGGAGCGTGGAGTATCCGGTGAGTGGATTCGAACGACCGGAAGTAAAGACCGGCCATCGTGTCCGCCACCTCACGAGAGGGAGGCGCGAGATCGAAATCCGGAGCCGACAGCAATCTACTCGGCCGTCCTACCTTGGTAACTTTTGCCAGTTTTTTACATTTCTGCATTAGAGTCCAGATTTGGGTGTATAGTGTTCCGAGTTCAGTGTCCTGTGGTGGAGTTTCTTTGGCTGTTCTAGCCGCACCAACGTAACAAGCGACAATAGGGGCGAACTTTCAATGATGATCAGCAGATACTATGGGGTATAGGAAAAGCGGCGGTACCTCTGGAGCTGTGCCTATCCTGAGGCTCCATCCCAAAATCCTCGTTTTGTTTAAGACTATTTGCGAATCTTTCAATCCTAACTGGCGTGCGAGTATTTCCCTGCCACTCTCGGATAGAGCGTTGATGGGACTAGGTGCTGAAGGTTTGTCGGGGTTAAGTCCACGCTGCATAATATTTACAAGACCCGGCTCTACATCTTGGGCCTGGTTTGATGATTGAGTGCGGTTAGAACCAAGGGTGCTCGGAGTGTCATTCTCTCCTGCTGCTACCACTATTGTGGATGATGATGACACCGCTACCTGGGATTCGGGTAGATGGCTATTATGTTGTGTGATTGGTCTGTTGGCTCGGAGCTGTTGAGCTTGAGTCAACGGTGAGAGAGCGCGCCTTGACGGGCTTGACGCCTCACGCCAGAAGTCGTCTTGGAGAGGCTGGTGCCGGATGGACGGTTCATCGCCATATACTTTATATGTACATTGTAGCTTTGCGGAGGTACAATGTGCGCAAGGCTCGTTCCGGTCGCATTTGATCTTGCGACGCCGACACTCTAGGCATGAGAGAGCCGGTCGTCGTCGTCGGCGAGGTTGGCGTTCCATGAAGGCGGAAATTGAGATCCTCTCGGCCGTGACAATAGGGGCAACCTCCGTAATGTGGAATATCCATAGAGAATGTAGATACCTTTTTTTTCTCTGAACTGAGTCGTGAGCTCTTAGATCCGGACAACCCCCGGTCCGTCCGGGTATAAGGGAAAATACCGAAGTGCTTATGGCCGTGGACCCGCTGAAGGCCAAATATGAACCGATATCATTGGTGGATGTAAATCGATTCAGCATCCCACTCTTTTACAACTCCGTTTAGGCCCGTTAACGAACAAACAGTTCGGCATTAAATATTAGAGTATATTAATAGGAGAGGTCATTGGTCTGAGACTTGCAAAATAGTCGCATACGAGTCTAAATTTCTTTAACATGTGCTCCACGTCGAGGATAGCACGCATGCGAAGCCCACGTTGCGCGAAGGCGTGGATTAATGTCAACTCGCCTTGATCACCATAATACGTACCGATTACGACTGGCGAAGAGTTCAGGCTCTGGTTTCTTCAATAAATACCTATGATTCAGGATCTCTTTTGCGATAAGTTTAAGAGGTAGGTAGCATCTACCTCATTCGCAAGACGTTGATATTACCGTTTGAACCTTGGAAGTTTAGAATCATAGGCGGAGTTGAGGCACGACTCAATACCATTGGAGGCTACTGGTCCGTGCGCGAAGATAGAAATACCCGTAGTTTCGGCAATTCCAATGGGCGCCGGACTTCATGGCCTGTCCGAAATGTGCGAGTTAGGCCGCTGCTGAGTCAAACTGGATGCGCTCGCAAGGCTAGACCTTTTTTAGATCGCAAACGCGAATTGCAGCGAGTTCCTGCAACTGAACAACTTTCAACATCGCTTTCAACCCCTGTGGATTCGCATCCGGCGTTTAACAACTGAGCGCGATCTGTACAGCTTTCCTTGTGTTATTAGTGAGCGACTCCTGCGCCGCAAGCTTGCTTCAGCTGAAGCGACAGGCCTCATGAACACTGCTAAGAGCGAAGTAATTTGGCTATTTAAACACAACATGCCCCCATTCTAATGCCTTGAATCAGTGAACGTTGGATTTAGAGTGAAAATTTTTATTGCCATGATCGAGACCGCATAACTTGTTTATAAGCCGCTTCTCATTGATACCACTCATTGACACCTTTGAATCAAGCCATATTTGTCACTTCGTACGCCCAGCAGCGAATAACTAGATACTTGAGCCCATCATCTTTATCGCCATGGTCTCCCACGACAACGTCAATCAACCACTTATTACTGTCTTCCGTGGATGGAAAGACCCTGGGAAGTACGTTTGGTCCCCTTATGTGACAAAGCTAGAAGCGCGACTACGCTTCGCGGGGGTGAAGTATACGACCGATGCCGGATCGCTCAAGGCAGCGCCTAGGGGCAAGATTCCGTATATAGAGTGTCGCGGCTTTTCTTCTACTTCTGCTCCTACAGCACCACAAGAAGAAAGCGCACAATCAGGACTACTCCTTAGCGACTCTGCTCTCATCTCCAAGACCCTGTCTGAATGGGGTGTCCTTCCAGATCTCAGCCGCGACCTGGATCCTGTTAAACGTTCTCACGACATGTCTTTAATAGCCCTACTGGAGAACAAGTTATATTTCTACCAAGTAAGTTAACCGATGTCATCTTCAACGTCTCGAGAAATCTAATAATACCTACCTGCCGTAGGGTTGGGAGCGTTGGATCCAGAACTACTATACAATGAGGGACCATATTCTAGAAGCGATACCATACCCAATACGCGTAGTCGTGGGTTTACTAATCTACCGCAACAATAAGTCAATGTTGCACGGACAGGGTACCGGGCGGTTCACGGCCGAGGAAATCGCGACATTCCGGCATGAGATTTGGGAAGGGTTAAATGAACTACGTGAGTGGAATTGACGAATTTCTCATTACTCTTTTATTCAAACATAGCGGAAACCCGTCCCCCGGCACTCCCAACCCTCAATGGACATGCTCAAGAGACTTCAATAGCATCTAACTAGAGCTCAACTGATTCCTCTTGATGTAGTCGTGGTATCGCGGTCTATCGGTAGCGGTAGCAACAACGATCCATTCTGGGTATTAGGCGGAGAACACCCGACCGAGGCAGACACTTGCTTGTTCGGGTTCACCGTTTCGGCTCTGATATGTACAGCGTAAGTTAACAGCACCTGATTTTCCACAACCTCTATCCCCTTCATAAGCTATATAGATAGAAGATGATAGAATGACGGAGTGAGTACGCACATTAGCTAATACATTCTCAGAGGACCGGACTCGCAAAAGGAGGTCAGGAGCTTCCCTGCCGTCTTAGACTATGCGGGTCGCATCCATGATCGCTATTTTCCGGATTATGAGAAATGGGCGGTATGACAGAGGCAGCGATTCACGTAGCCTGGGAGGATACTTAGTTTAAACAACATAATGATATCCTATTGGCTTTGGGGATATATCTAGGACATCATTTATTTCATTGAGTTATGGTAGCTTTAGAGGGCGGTGAGATCTGGTGAAGTATTCATAGGTATATTTGGTCTAGAGGCTGTTCTCCGGGTTTGTCAAGTGAAATGGAAGCTAAATGATGGAGCAATGCTCCAGGAGTTTCATTTTCTGTGATAGCCCCAATAACCGTTCCATACTCGCTCGCGGCCTTTATCATCATACACCTAATCGTCCTCATCAGTTTCTAGTGATCGACATCTTCCTCGCTTACTCACCTTCCAGATGACTGTTTCCCCTCCATCGAAAAAGTCACGAACAAGATCGTCGCTTTCGGCTCTTCCTTGCTCGTGAAACTCTTCCAACATCGCAAGAAGAGATTTTCTGCGGAAGAAGATATCATAAGTCCACCCCTCATTGTGGGGGTAGCAATCGCTATTTTTTTGATAGCCTACAGCGCCATTAATAAGAGGATTAAGTATGAGTGATGACAGCAGCCGGCATGAACTTACTTTCGACAGCCATTACAAAACTAGCTAAGGTCGCGTTTTCGTTGACGTCCATGCCGTGGACAGCTCCATAGCTTCCTTCCTTGACATTGATCCACATGTTGCCATGGTCGCGATATCCCCGTCGATGCCATCCTGCGCCTCTGACGTTGCTATTGAGGGGACCAACCCCTCTCACGCGTTGTGCTCTATGGATACGCACTGGCGGCATTTCTTCGATTACTTATGCGCGCCTCCTTGATGATGTTTTGACTCCAGCAACTGACTACTTGGTATTCCCCTGTATAATAATTGGACTAATAAGGGACATGGAATTTTGAATAATTGGAATAATGGGAGTGGAAAATGGGAAGCGGGAGATAAGAAATATAATATGACCACCAATCCCGGAATTTGTTTTCTTTGAGGCTTGCAGAGTCCTGCCAGTCACGGCTTCGTACAGCCGTCGCGATCTCGCTTGGCTTCCGGTATATCAGTGCGTATGACGAGCCCCACCCTCCACCCTTCTAATATTGATGATTGACAACGCCGCAAGGCTTGATGGGTTATGATACTGTCGAACATGATGGTAGAAGCTACGACTTGAAGACAGTGCCCACTACTGATTGAAATAAGGCAGGTGAATATAATAGTATTGACACAATGTGGCGAATAAAGTGAACTTTTCCGCGTATTGCCTTTTGACCAATCCAACTTGAGTTGTTTGAATGTACTATGTTATTGTAATGCTGTCCTAATGTACGATCACCCCACTGAGATATGTACGTAGCCGGCGCCATGGTACTGGGATCTAAGATCCCTGTCTCCCGGTTACGAACCCTGGTTTAAAGCTGACGGTCTCCTGGCAGGGGTTACATATTCCATGAAATTCTCTAAAGAAGCTACTATTGGAGACAATAGGAGATGGAGATTATGATAAGCTACCTCACAGGAATGAATTAGTTGAAATAGATCCCAAGACGTTAACTATTGGATATCGGGGATGAGAAGGGCTTCATCGAATTCGCTCAACTACCCCTGACCGGTCAATTAAAGGTGGGGCAGCTCTCGACCGGGTACCAGGACCACACCCGTTCTAGAAGCTACATCACTAAAATTAACTGTATCACTGTCAAGCCCACTCTGAGGTTAGATGAATTGCATACTTCTAGGTTTGAATGATTCCATATATGACCAATTTTACACATTATTCTTATCGACCTACCTCCGAGTACAAAAGCGAACGTCAATGCAGCCAGTGTACACAGTACGGGAAGGGAATGGTATAAAGGACGATAATTGGCGATATTGGTCGATCTCTATCGATAACCCCTATTCAATGAGTACCCACGCCACGTTCTTGGCAATATTTCTCCACTTCCTTGCTCAGTGTTTGGTTCTGCCGCTCAACAAGATCCATGATATCTTGAAATTCTGGACCGAGTTCCATAGGACCAGATCGTGCACCAATACTGCTAGAAATTTCCATCATCTCCTCCATGATGGCCTGGAGCTGATTGGGGAGCCAAGTCACAATGGGGCTTCCTCCCGTGGCAGTCGGGTGAGATGTCTGCTTTAGGATGTACTCGCGAGCGAAACACCAATGGCGCCATCTGAAATCACGGACCTGGTTAAGAGCTTGCAGCCAAAGGCCCCGGGATTCTTTTACCAAGTCGAGTTCTTCATCCGTCAGTGATGAATTGCGTTCGATGCCGATGGCGAGAGCGAAGTCTTTCACACCTAGTTCCTCGGAGGACTTCTTTACCTCGACAAGGAATTGACGGTGATTACTTGGCCGGTAGTCTCTGAAGTCCCGGAGAATCTCCGTGAGTGGCGTGTCTGGCATTTGAACCTGCAGAAAGTTATCCATCAATGGGATCATGGTATCATTGGCGCCGCTCTCGCCCCTGAAGCTCAAGGGCTTCCCGTCGTTGACTCCTTCGTACACGACTCCGTCGGGAAACATGGACTGCGACGTGATGCCAAAGATGAAGGTACGGAAGCTCGTGTACGATCGTGGCTTCGACTTCATCCACATGGTTTCCATGACACCGTTCACCTTTTGCATAGCGTTCACAATGGAGCGCATCCCCTCATTGAACGCCTTTCGCTGCTGTTGAGATGAGACCCCATCGGCATTATCAAGTGCCTGCAGACATGACATCGTACCGTGTACCAAGGGGCCAGAATTCTTAACCATGTCGACATGCACAAGTACGAAGCCGGCCTCCGAGGACGTAGGGTCCAGTCCGTGCTCGAAGGCGCGAATAAGGCGCAAGTTGGAGTATTCAAGGCCCGCATCTGGATTCTCAAGACGATAATTGAATAGAGCATATGAGCCAGCATACTCCATAAAGGGCTTGAAGCCGGCGCTGCGAAATGTTATTAGGAGCTTGAGAGATTGCTAGTAAAGCTTAAACGACTTACAGTTCAGCACAGCGAACAATGGGACGGGATAACTGAGCCGGGAGGAAGGATCTGCCCAGTCCATAAGGCTCACCCTTGATGAACCTTATATGACACGGCTCTAGAAGGAATGCCGAAGCCAGGAACGAATAGTCGCGATACAGGGCATTCATCACGGGGAGGTTGTCACGATACTTCTCGACCTGATCAGTTAGGTCTGGAAGATCTTGCAGTACTCTATCACCAAGTTGGCCAGTGGCGAGCAGCCCAGGCTTGCCCGACAGTGTACGAACAGGCATCGCTTGAAGCAGACTCTCTACTGGTTCAAACTCGGGAGGGAGGGCGACGATAGGGTCCATGCGTGCCAAAAAGCCACGGGTCGTTGATACCATGAAAGCAGGAAGCGAGACATCATCTGGCTTGGTATCTTCGAGGACTTCGAATGACGACTTGGGAATGAACATGGTGACAATCTCAAAGGTTAAGGGTGTTGTTGGTATTTTCAGGCAGTAGCGCTATATGAGAAGAACAAGAGGTTTGGGGCTTCCATGGTAATCCGGAAGTGGCGGTCAATTTCTCGTGCTAATATAGACCGTGGCCGGAACAGTTCCGGCCTCAACACCAAAGAATTGCGGAGTTACGCTCGACCACGTCCGAGCACGCCGAGTCCTGCTGACACCTTGTGGCCGGAACCATTCCGGCCACGAGCGAGACCGGATTCAACACTCACATTAACCATTGTTTGTCAATTCATTTGATGGCCGGAACTGTTCCGGCCTCGACCGCGGAGGCAAAGTTACCAGTTTGTGACGTGTTGCTTGCGACTACTTATCACCGCAACACATCATTTCCCAATAACATATTGATATACACCCGAGCCAATTAAGGGATATTTACTTGTTGTATACTCGACAGATATCTCGGTTTGCTCTTAAAATTCATAGCCCATAGTTTACTATGATGCCGACACAGAGAAAAGGGGTACCGTTTAAGTACAGTCTCATGTACTCGTTAGATAATGCAGGTTCCAGGATCCAATGTTATCAATGAGTCTATCTAGGCTATCTGGCCAAAGTTAACTTATATTCCGGCTAGAATTACGTAAAGGATAGTTTATGTGAGGTCAACTCTCATAATGCCTCCTACCCGATAGGGGATGGGAAAAGTGGGCCGATTAGCGATCAAGCCCGGTGAAAGCCGGCTGTGGCCGGAATGATTCCGGCCTCGACACGTGAGCCAATCTCCAAAGCACCTCGTCTTAAGCTAGAGTCAACTACAAGATATATAAGGTAGGTAGTTTTATGTAATAAACTATGAAACGCTTTGCTCATTAATACCGTCGCTTTCGCGTTTTGCTACTCCGTACCCAAAATCGTACATAAGACCCAAGATCCTGCGTAAGATTCAAGATCCTACGTAAAACTGAAAATCCTATGTAATACTGAAGATCCTACGTAAAACTGAAGATCCTACGTAAGCTTAATATTGAACTTGCGAGCTATTAAGTGCTAGTCGCCAGATATTGTAGCAAGCGACTAAGATCTTTTATCTCGGTAAACAAGCACTAAACTTTAGTTATTAAAACCTCATACTTATTCAACAAGTACCTACCTCCTCACATAAAGAGAAAAACCTTATCCTAACATTATATATATATATATATATATATGTAAATTTTGTTGTGAATATAGGTATTCTAAGCGGAATGGCATGTTGCTTCGAAATAAAATAAATAGAGCATACTTTGCGGCTTCTGTACAACTACCGCTTTAGGATGGCTTTGTTTGAGTCACATTCATATAGGTATGGTATGAGCCCATGTTATACCACTGCCCCACCCAATAAATTCCGTAGCAATGTGCGTCGAAATTCAACATGTTGCAAATTCAACCTGCACTGCCCAAGTAACTTACTACCATACCACAGCCGACCCGCTTAGCTTGCGACGGTCTGTAATCATTTTACAAGCTTACCTACCTGCCTGCCAAGGACGTAGTTTTATAAAATGATTTCGCAGGTCGGGGGATATTATAGATTTCGACTATTGCGGAACGGGATTAATATACCTACCGTAGGTATACAGTTTCTATTCTACGTCAAGAGTAGGGCCGAAATATAGAATCGGTTAAATTTCGATACTTCTCAAATTTCAGTGCCATCGACTATTACCTACGTGTATGATATCCATGCCCACTAAGCGTATTTACATTTTTGATGGTGCGTCGCTATCCCCATGTCCATACCCTCGCTCCCGTAGGCTAAATCATCAATAGGGACATGGGCGAACAGGAACTCAACTAGGAAACCTACCATTCTAAACCCGATCTTGGAAATCCTGTCTGTTCCAGGTGCTCAACAACAAATTCGATATTTCCCTGGTGTGGGTACTCGATGTGGAATAGTCGAGAAGTATGTTGGCGGTAAGAATTATCATTTACGTTCAATACACTGTCGTTGGTGAGCTTGCTAATAAAATGAGTTTAGGAGGCTTCGGGCACGGACTTGAAGAAGATATTCATGAGGCTGTTGACGATTTAGCTACTAACTATTCTCCCGACGATGAAATCATCGTTGTTGGCTACAGTTGTGGCGCTTATATTGCTCGTTGTTTTGTTAGCTTCTTGGACCGGTTAGGCCTACCCCAGAGCGATAGGGAAGATATTCATCAACTATATACCAAGTACATCTCCGGTAATCTACTTCAACAAGGTGTAGCAGACCGTCTCTTTGTAAAATACAATTGTAAGTACCATTTTACCTTGTTTATATGAGATATCGTGTGAGAGCCTGATATTTACGGCGCACCAGGTCGTCGCATTACCATTAAGTGTTTAATATGCATTGACACTGTTGGTGCTCTCGGAATCCCACGCACGGGAGTTTTCGGCCTATTTAATGTCCTCTCGCCAATCATGAAGAAACGTGAATTCATGGAGACCGATGTAGCGTCAAGTAAGATACCGGTACACCACATTCCTAGCCTCAAAACTGACTAGTGGTCCAGATGTTGAGAAAATATTTCATGCTCTCGCACTCCATGAATTTCGTGGACCATTCCAACCCACGTTAATGCATGTACCAAGAGAGGAGCAGAACCGTCTAAAGCAGGTATATTTCCTGGGAAACCACAGTGATGTTGGTATGCTTCCAGAAGCTGGCTCTTTGTGCAACGTCGTGCTGGCTGCGCTCCTACAGCAATTGCTCGATATTGGTGTCATCTTCAATCACGAGAAGATCCCCATTTACTTTCCTCACGCAGGCGCCGACCGCCCCTTTTCTAAGGCGAACAGTCACGACTGGGTTCATGACCCAATTCATCGATCCATCACTGGCCTATGGGGGCTATTAGGCCGGCATGTCCGAAAGCCTGGCCAGTATCTCGTAGAGGGCAGAGTGGTAAATGAGACCATTCATGCAAGTGTACGGTTGCGCAGTTACGGGTTGGAGAAGAGCCAACAAGTCATTGCAGGCTATTCAGTCGAAGCTGAATCAGCCCAAAAATTCTTTTGGCATCGGGATAGACAGAACGGTACTTCCCCGGACTCTAATGATTCAACAGATTCATTGCGCATTGACGAGGAACCTTTCGGAGAATATGAAGCATGGCTGCACGGGATTGCTCCTAACTAGTTCTTAAGACCCCATTTAATGTTTCTAGAGAAGTCAGTTACAGTCGTAGATTTTATAGAGAATGAATATTTGACACTACAATATTTCATAAAATAATGTATCATAGATGTGCAATGCTTGTAAGGGTAATGTATAAGGTAGTTATTGCAAAAGAGTTCTCGGAGGCCCTCATTTAGACCTACCGATCCGACTTCTATATCATATATTATATGAGAGGCGTATCAAATATTATGGTATAAAGGACGCTACTAGGCGGCCATGGAGCATCACGGGATTCATATATCTCCCCGGGAATTTAGATGAGAGAACTGGAACTAGAGCGCCCAATAGTGGCATGATTTAAATGGGATTGTTGGAGTGTGAGCTATTCTGGATTCAATGAGCCTTATTAAGCTATTGTGTTTATTGTTTTCCGGCTTTTACTAACAGAATAAGGTACCAAATAGGAACTCCATTTACAACAACTTTCATCCATTCTTGAGTAGGTACCATCTTGAGTGCCTAGGTACTCAATTCCTAATACAGAAGCCTACTGAAATGAGAAGGGATGATAAGGCTTCCGAGACAACTTCGGATAGCTCAGAAACAACAGTTGATGCTATCTTAGAAATCAAATTTGCCTGCCTGAAAGCAACAAGCGAACAAATACATGCTAAAGCAAGCATCTAGGGGCACAACATAGTTCTAATTCGCGTATAATAATCCTAGGCCCTATTCAGCTTCATACGTTTAGTTGAGACATCAAATTTTATTAACTAATTTTCGGGTTCTTTGAGGATCACTCCACTTCTACATAGCGCTGGCATGGAATCTCCTAAGGCAGAAAGCAAGGTGAATGATGCCAAAACAGGGCACTCCACCTCCAATACGTCGAACCTTCCTCAGTCAAGTAACAATGAACCTACTGGGGGATCCCGAGAAGCTCTCGAAGACGAAGATATCGAGAATTGTGCTGTGGATATAGAAGAGATACCTTTTCAATATACCTCTTATCCCATGCTTCTAGCGGCATTACGCGACACTGGTAAAATCTACGCTACCCATATCAGGCCGACTAGAGAACATTCCTATCCTATCGAACCTCCCATGTCCTTCGAGACGAGGGGAGCAAGAGTGGTTTTCTGGGACCGAACGGGGGTCCATTGCCTTATGCAGAAAAGTCGAAATGGCGAATTTGCCATTAGAGACCGGCAACTCTCTGTCTCGATGAGTCGCGAACGAGCTAGTGCACAAGCACCATCTGACCGCTCGCGCGCGATACAGATAGAAGGGCCTAAGGAGGTCGTCAACTATGACAACCTCGCTAGAGTTTTTCGGCAGAATTTTATTACATACGATCTAGAGAGCGTTTGCGTCTCATTCGGGAAAGACGAGACAACAACGATTAAGTGGATCTTCGGTTCTTACCAGTCACAGGCCGAGAGAGCATATAGCTGTATTCAACGGCAAGCTGGTCAAGACGGAATGACAAAGAATGAGAGGGCATTATGGAGTAGAGTCCGATGTACATGGCTCTCGGATCCATGTGGTTAGATGTCCTTAATGGACTAACCCGGTTAAGATTGGCAGCCCGAGTACGTCGAGTATTAGAAACTAGGCATCTAACTGATGTAGTTTAGTCCACTTAGATACCCCATTCAAATGGCTAAAATGTCACCATGTAAACTTTTTATAGGAAGGATTGTGATAATGCTATTATGAAAGACTTCTAAGTTTACTGTATAGGGTCGAGATATAGGTACATACGAGCATCCATTCATCCTATATCTACCTATACTATCTCAGGCCATGAACCCCTACCTACTAGTCAAAACTTCCAATGTCCTGTCCTCTTCCTGGTCGAACATCTGATAAGTCGGTCTCCTAATTCGGCGATTTAAAGCTGGTGATCGTATTACGCTCCCCCCTATACGGATTCCACTAATCTAATTGGCTAAGGTAGACCCACACTTTCCTTAAAGGGCACATATGGCACCCTAGGTACATTTTACATAATTGGCTATTATTTTTCAGAGATTGGAGAACTCGCCAAAATATCTGTCGCCCAAGGGTGTCACCATGTTAAGCAATATGGTGCACCACTAGCTTTACCATGAGTTAGAAGATATTTACCTCTCGCGTTAGCCTAGGGGGGCAGTTTCGTACTGCAAGAATATCTATTACCTTTCACGTATAAATCTACCACCGTGAGCTGCTGTTGGGTTCCAGTTGCCAGCAATACACCCCCTGTTCTAACACAGCCTTGACGACATCACTGAACTCCCTCTTCCACGCCTCATCACCCCGCGTCGGCTTCCACCCTAACGACCTAGCAACGCTCGGTATGGTTTTCGAGTCACTTCCAACCGATAGCTCTGCAATGTCCTCTTCCCACATCGATAGCTTGGCCATTTCCGGTATCCCAACTGAGTGCACATGCCGGTCGGCAAGTTGACCCTCTTCGTAACAGGCATCTGCTATCCCTTGAGACACCTCCAGCCACGAGTGGCGCCCATTCGAGCTGAATATGATACCCTTCTTGCCAGTCGGCAAGCCCTCGCCGCCCTGCTCCAGGATCCGTCTAACAATGAGCAAGTACAGCTCCGCCAAGTCCTCCACGTGGACATGGTCCCACATGCGCTTGCCGTCGTCCAACACGACCGCGCGCTTATTCCGCAGAAAAGCACGCACGAGCGTGGGAAGCTGAATACTCAACTTATTAAACAAACCAGTCCCGAAGCCGAAGATAGTAGGGCTCATGATAACCAGGGTCTTGACGCCGAGTTCGAGGCCCGTGTCCACGACCCCCAGCTCCGTGGTGCGTTGCGCGTACGGACGCTCCTTTTCCTCGCGCTCCTTCTCGTACCCGTAGATATCGTCCCTGGCGTCGTCGAACTCGCGCCTCTCCGGCTCCACCCACTTCTTGCTGATGGGGCGGTCGCCGAGGTTCGAGGTGCCGGACGTGTGGATCATCCATACGTCGCGTCCCGTTTTTGCTCTGCGCTGCGCGAGGCCGCGGATGAGAGCCTGTGCGGATGCTGCGTGGAACCCGTTGGTAGTGCTGACCACGATGTCGTGCTGCGATGCGGCGGCGACTGTGGCTTCGATGTCGTCCAGGTCCTTGTACAAGATTGGGTTGACACGGGAGCCGTACGCAGCGGTGAGCTTGGCGGCACGGTCGGCACCTCTTACAAGGCATGAAATAGTAGTCGCCTTCAGGGCTGGGGATGATGAATTAAGGAGATAGCTCAGGACCGTGCCTCCGATGTAACCGGTAGCACCAGTGAGGAGTATCTTAGGGGATTCGCTAGATGCCATGATTTCTGTTTGAGATTAAGGTCCAATGTGTGTATAATGTTGTAAGATTATAAAGATCAAGTAAGGCTTAGGGATTGTTGCGGCTAGGAAGTAGGGTTTGGAAGCTATAAGGCACCTGCATATATACCTCGAATATGTCACATTAAGGGCTCTAAGATTTTTGTAATGGTGTGTAATGAATGTCTCCGACACTTGTCATATTACATAGATAACATCGCACAATAGATCGAGAGTCTAATCATGCTGCTTGTGTTATCGTTATCCAGGTAGGTGACCTTAATTGCTCATAGCCGGACAATCACAGGTAGTCCAATCGTAGAACCGCACTTCATATTCCTTCCATTTCTTAATCCTTCTATACTATCCACCCTTACAACCGGTTCAAGAATTTCCCTAGAGAGTCGACCCAATTTAACCACTGCATCGATTACCCCAGAATCTCTATAGGTATGGATGTCTATCATTTATGATATTAGTAAAGGCGGGGGAAAGATTTGCCTAAACGCCAATGATTACATAATCCGGGGTACCTGAAATTTGGCTTGTCCGTAATATGACGCTTATTTTCTCTGTGCGATTACATACATATGTAATGGAACAAGAAGGAAAGATGACTAATAGATGGTGATATCAAGTCGGGAAGATTAGGTAGTTTTAGTTGAACCCCTATTCTTTAACCCCAGACTAATGTCTTTTCTCGTACTCAAAGGCGGATCCCACGGAACTGTGCAGCTGGTCCTCTCAAGACATATCTGATCAACAAAATGTCAACAACTAACCCAGCTTTATGAACTGCTGTGTAGGTAATGTTCGGCAGGAAAGAGCGCCTACAGGCCTGTAACGAGCTCGGCTAGGAGAAGAACAACAACCTGGGGGAGACATCGTGATGTTTAAGTCGACGTCTTTATCTTATCGACTACCGGCTGATAAGACCGTATCTTCTCGGCCCATAATCCCGTACCATCTTATCATGCCTACCCAGAATATGATAGTACTAGGTATTCATCGGGTGACTCTTCATCGTACCGGAGAAAGAGATTGACAAGGACAACAACAGCAATGAGACCCTGGAAAATCTAATGCTCACTGTCCGCAGGTATTCATGACAAAACGACACGCGAGGCAAATTAAAGGCCAAGCAACCAAAATACATCTAGCATCTTCAACAGGTATTTGCCGGGAAAATTGAAGTTGATTAATATTTCCAGGTTGCGGTGGTCTGAACAACCTACAGAAACACCCCCGGACCAAGTGAAGAAGATCCGCTAATTGACGTGATTTAAGATCATGATGAAACCCACTTTCAACAGGGGCGCGCTGTAAACCACTATAAGTTACAGGGCGTTAACGCCTATATTAAATCGAATTAATTGCTGGAATTGCGATATACCACACAGCGTACGGCCATATTGGCTAAGCACCTAGGCAGTCAAATTATCTATCAACCGTCAGTCACTCAGTTAAATCAATAGGTAGTCAGCGAATCAATCGACTGATATACTAACCAATAAATAGACTATTGAATGGACTAAGTCCGCGTTTTGATTAGGGGTACCTAATTATTTACGGGGGACACCGCCACTACAGTGCGCTAAAAATAAAGCGCCTTATAGCGCCATAAGCCCTCTGGCTACAATAATTTGGCCTGTCAAATCTCTTCACTTCAGTCCACGCTCGTTCAGTTCAACAGCCCAAGCATAGCAAGAACCACCGCTTCAGAGCCATTTTCCCCGTTCACATCTCCTACATAACCGAGCATGCCGTTCCCAACTTTGGTAAAAGCCACAGCCACCTCATCTTGCTTACCAGCGTACCACACATCCGATCTACTCACTCTCTGAACATAAACGGCCTTTTGGCTATAGCTGGGGAGGAGCTGTTCCTTCAAGCGATCATCGACGACTCCGGGACGCAGACTGACATTTGTTCGATAGTACCCTCCTCTTTTCCAGGGTAGACCAATCTTGTTAAAGCAACGATTGAATTGACCCTCGCTTACGAATGAACTGAAGCTCGCTGCAAGTACTACAGTCGATCCTCCGCGAAGATAATCAATGACGCGCTCCCAAACCCCTATGAGGTTTGCAACACCCGCATCAGTGACGAAGATCACCGATGGCGGAGGGTTCTGAGTGAGCATGTCCAAGGCGGCCTGTTGGGTCGTAGCTCGGTCCATTTTGGCCTTGGCGGTGATCCTCGAGATGAGGCTCGCATAGATGTCGTTAAACATGCTTTCGTACTCTAAGCATAGGCAAAGGACACGAGGCTCCACTGGAGTTCTGGCACTAGCCGCTGAAGAGCCAAGTGGTATGTTCTCGAAGTCGGTTGGGACTGGCCCCATGTAGATTGTTTCTTTCGCCACGGCGTCGGCAACCTCGTTCATTTCTCTGGGGATCTTCCACAGCTTAACTTCCAGGCCTGTCTCTCTACACTTCTCTACTTCGCCGAGGAAAAGTTCCCACAGGTCTTGATTCTTGACGGAATCGCCAGTTCGTGTCTTCCAACCATTGCGAACCCAGCTTCTCACCCATCCAGTGGCACCATCGACAACATAAGATGAATCGGTCGCGATGACAACACTGGTGAACCCATTAGCTCGCCAGTTGTTGCGACGCAAGACGGCTATGGCTGCACGAAGCTTAGCCCGGTTACTAGTTGCCATACTCTCGTCCCCAAAAGGACCTTTAAGCTCTAGTTGAGCTGATTCAATGAATGGACGGATATTTTCACCGATGGACGGGCGAAGAACTGTTGCCCAGGCTGCCTGTGGGTTCTGCTGTCCATTGTATGAACATGCTCCGTCAGCGTATGCGAGAGCCTTTTTCTGGTTGTTACGATGGACGAAATGATAGACTCGATCTTGACCAATTGGTGAAGGCGGGAATAGGTCATCTGGGTGCGTATCTGCTGTGGGTGTATAAAACTTGGATGGGAATGCTCTGCCAGAACCTCTTCGTCTCTCTGAGGTTGCTATAACTTTTCCAGTATTTACACCATCCGATGCAACAGCTGGGCGCTCGTATACCTTAGTCAACTTGCCAATTTCCGATTCAATCGTTATGAAGGTATTATAACTCTCTTCCCAGGCCTTATTGCACTGATAGACGGCCAAAACGGCCTCCTTAACGGAACCGACACTATACGCTAAAGGCAAGGATACAAAGCCTTCAAATGCGTCCACTAAAGCTTCCCAAAAACGTGGATTCGTCTTGTGCACCATTCTAAACAATGCCTGATACTGATCCTTGAGTGACTCGGGGATTTCCAGCACATCTAAAACCGAGATTATTCTGACTTTCTTCTGGACGATCTCGCCAATCGGCCGCATGAACTCTGTGGAAGGAGTGGGCCAAGAGGGATCATAAGACTTCATATCAAGGTATAAACGCAGCTTCAGGAGCATAAGGATGACAAGCTGGCTGAGACTCAAGTGGCTAGCAAAAGCGTCCACTGCTTCAAACGCGTCGGCTCCGCGGATGTCAAGATATGGCAGACTTACATCGCCAAAATCATAGCGGCCCTTGTAGTGGTGCTCATCGTTGACGACAGCCCACCACTTGAGAAAGTCATAGCATTCTTGCTCTCGCCCTAGGCGAAGTAAGAGGCCAGGAACGATGTCTCGGACGCCTAGATTGTCGGACCGACAGTGTCGCAGCATGCCCTGAAAATGAGCTAAAGCCTTCTCGACGGCTTTGATTGTGTCAATCTGAAGTAAAGCGTCGGCAGCCGCGAATCGGGCGCTCATGTAATCGCGGGTCTCAATCAAACCCCAGAACCTACCCACGCCGTTCTCGAAAACATTCGCCGGCAGAAAGATGTCGCCTAGGTGAGCTCGAAGTGTTGCTTCCTCTTTCTCAAGTTTTGCCCGGCTCTCGATGATGGACTTGCACGCTGCCTTGTGCTTTGGGCGGTGCTCCTTCTGGTGCTCAGCGCCACAATAATGGACAACTTTACAGCCGCTGCATACGAGCAGTTGGGTCTGCGGCCGCAGCTTTGGGTAACAGACCGGGCAGCCACTCCGAGTGGCAAGGGTGGCCCCGAATTGCCACATAGTGACTGAGTGTAATTGAGTGTTAGATGGTGGCCATATATGACTGAAAGGTGTTGAGGGCGAAGGTATTTTCGGGAGTGATAGGGTTGGGGGAATTAGTTGTCTAGCAATGTTATAGGATGATATATACCAAAGTGCCAAGAATTGTTATATTTTCTAAGAATAGAAAAGATAATAACCTAGAGCTGATTAGAGGAATATTTATATATTTTTATTAATATATATGGATTTAATAAAGGTTATAATTATAATAATATTTTTATTACTAAAATATATAAATATTTTAATAATAAAGTATAAATATATAAAAATTATAATTTTTTAATATTTATATTTTATATTATATTTTTTTAATAATTAATTAATATTTTTTTTAGTTGATATTTTATATATTATTTAATATATTTATTTTTTAGTTTAATATATTTTATAAAATATTATTTTTTTATAATATTAACTTTAATAATTTATTATTTATAAGATTTTAAGTTAATATTTTTAATAAAAGGTAAGAAATAATTAAATATATTTATTAAAAATATAAGTTTAAAATAATTAATAAAAATAATATTATAAATTTATTAATAAGTAAAAAAATTTAAATAATATATTAATTAATTAATGTATTTAATAATATTAAAAGGTTTAATATATTATTATTTTAGTTTTTTTTTAAAATAATAATGGTAGGAATATTATAGCTTTTATATAAATATAAAAAAACTTATTATCTTTTTTAAAAAAATATTAATTAATATTATTAATTATAATATTTTTTTAATATTATTAATATTAAAGTAATAATATTATAAATATTAAGGCTATTTAATAATAATATTTGTTATTTAGTTTTAAATATATATAAAATAAAGTTTAATATAAAGTTATAAAAAGCTTTTAATAAATTTATTATTATTATAAATAAATAAATAAAGTTAATTTTATATTAAAGTTTAGGTAAATATTTAGTTTATTATATTTTATTATTAAAAGTATAAAAATAATATTATAATATAAATTTAATATAAAGGATATATTACTTAATTTATTTATTAGTTTAAGGATAATATATGGTAATATAAAAAAGCTTAATACTTTAAAGTTTTTAAAATTTTTTTTAAAAGGTAAAAAGAAATTTTAAATTTTTATTAAATATTAATATTTTAAAAGGTTTTTAGCTTATAGTTAAAAAGGTATAAAAAAAGGCTTTTACTTATTATTTATTAATTTAATTATATTAATTAGTAAAAAGGTTAATAATTTTAATTAATTTTTTAATATAAATATTAAGGATATTATGGTTTATTAGGGCTTTAAAAAGGTTAAAGGTAATGTTAATAATAATGGTATAAAAAAGGTAAAAAGGGTTTATAATAGGTTAAAACGATTTATATAAATAATAATTATGTTAATATATAATAGTATATTAAGGATATAAGTGTAAATATTTATTAAATTCTTTTTTGTTAATAATAAATTAAATTAAATAATTGCGAAAATGATTAAAATTAAAATGGTTAAGGTTATGTAAAAGTTTAAAGATTTTAAGAAAATAAGTGTGGAAAATGTAAAGTTTGTTTAAGGTTTTAAATTTTTTTAAAGAAAATTATTATATAAATAATATAAGAGGTTAAAAGTATTTTAAGGATTTAAACGATTATTTATTTTAATAATATTAAGGGTTATTTTTTACTTAGGATTTTTAAGATATTTTATTTATATTTTAACTTTAAATTAAAAATTAATTTAAATTAAGGAAATATTTTTTATAAAAGGTTAAAAATTAAAGTAGTTATTAAGAGGTTAAGTAACTAAGTAAATTATTAATAAGGCTAGTTTAAATAATATTTATAAATTATTATTTACGAGGGTAAAAAGTATTTATTATTTATTAATATTATTAAAAGAAATATTAAAACTGTTTAAAATGTTATTAAAAGTATTTATTGTTAACATATATAATTATAAAAAAATATTAAAAATAATATATAACTTATTTGGTTTATAAAATATAGTAAACTTAAAGTGGGATATATATTTTATAACTTAAATAAAATAAAGGTTTTTATTATTTAAAATGGTAAAATTAATAATATTTAAATATTTAATTATTTTAAAAATAGCTTAATAATTAATAAAAATATATACTTATTTAATAATAATAAGTTAATATTTATATTTATATAAAATTTAAATAAAATTTAAAACTTTTATTTTTATAAGCTAATATTATTTCTTAATTATTACTAAGATTTATAATAAAAAGGCAATTAGTTTAATTATTATTTAAAAAGAATAAATAAAAATTTTATTATTTTTTATTATCTTTAAAATAATATTATTTTTAATATAATATATAATAATATTAATATTAAGTTTAAAAATATTAAAGTTAATAAAAAGTATATAATTATAATTAAAATAATATATTATTATATATTTAGTTAATAAGTTTTTAATGCTTATAAAAGAAACCTTTTTTAACTTTATTAATACTTTAATAATAATATTAAATATTTAATGTTTACATTTTTACTTTAACTTTCCTTAGTAAAAGTTTATTTTTAATAATATAAGTTTATAATATTTTAAAGATTTAACAATTTATACATATTAAAGTATATTATTATATATATAATTAGTAAGGTTAATAAAATGTTTAAAATTTTTTAACAATATAAGAAATTTAATTTTTTTAATAATAACAAGATATTTCTTTATTATAAATAAATTAAAAAAATTAATAAATTTTTTAAAAATAATAGCGTTAAGAAATTTAATAAAAGATTTAAAAATACTTATAAAAATATTTTTCTTTTTTAATATAATAAAGATTTAAGTAAAATCTTATATATAATTTTTAAAAATAATAAAAGTAATGTAAAGATTATTATAATAAATATTAACAAATTTAATTAGTTTAAAAATAATATTTATTTAATATTAAATATAAATATTATTATTTTTATAACTTATAATAAAATAGTTAAAAGTAAATTATTTATAAATAATAATAATACTTAAGGCTTAATATATAAATAAATATATACATTATTAATAGTAAAATAATGTAATATTAAAAATAATAATAAAAGACATATTATTAATTTTTACTAACATTTACTTTTATAACTTTATTAGGTATATATTACTTATATTTATTATATTAAATGATTTTATATTAACAACTATTTAATTTTTATATATAAATTTAAGTTTTTTAAATAGATTTAGTTTAAAATTAGGGTTAAAAATTATTTACTAAATGATAAAAATAGGTATAAAATATAAAATTAAGCCTTTAATATAATATAAGTAATTTTTACTTTTTAATTTCCTAATAATTTTATTAATGATTTTTTAATTTTTAATATTAATAAGGTAATAATAACATTTCTTTAAAATTAACTTTTCCTAATTTAATTTAAAGTAAAACTTTATTAATTAATTTTTAAATATATTAATAAAGCCTTTATTTTTTAAAATATTAATATATTTAATAATTAAGAAGTAAATATGTTAAAAAATCTTAGGGTTTTAAAAATTATTATAAATAATTATATTATTAAAATATTTGTTAAAGTTTAATATATATAATATAATAAAGTTTATTAATATTTTAAATAAATATTTTTAAATTCCTTTAAATAAAGTTTATAAAGTATAAGCTTAATTACTTTATTATTATTAACATGATATTTATAAATACTTTAATTTATTAAAGTAAAATGATTTATTAGTATATTTTTAGAAAGGAAAATAAGGGATAAAATATTATTTTATATAATAATTTACTTTATTTAATTATTCGTTAATAAGGTAAAATAAGAAATATTATTATTTATAGGTTTAAATATTAAATCTTAGCTAAAATAAATAGTATAAATAATATTTAGAAAATATTAAAAATGAAAGGCTATTATTATATTATAAGTAATATTAATACGGGCTTATTTTTATAAATAATAATTTAACATTATTATAATAAGGATTATAACCTTATATAATTAAATAATGATAATCTTTTATAATATAAAGATGTTAACGTATTTAATGTTAAGAATATTTATACTTAAAAATATATAAGCAGTAAGATTTAAAATTAAAATTACTTCGTATAAAAATATAGCGATAATAAAACATTTATTATATAATCTTTTAAAATAAAAACGAATAGTAATATATTTAATTATAATAACTTAATTTTTTAAAATTTCACAAATAATTATAAGGGTTAATCGTTTGTATATTTCCATTATTAAATAATATTTAAGGATTTAATTTTTATTAGTTAATGTTTAAATATAATTAATATTTTTGTATATATTTTCTTTATATTTAAAGTTTAAAGAAGTTATAATAAAAAACTTTAAATATGTTTTAAATTTATATATAAATCTTATATTAATATTAGGTTTAAAATTAACATTAAATTTAATAATAAGGTAATTTAACTTTAATATTAGGGAATATTTAAATAAATTTATAAAATTAATGTATAAAATTAACTATTTATTTAAAACTATTGGTATATATATATGGTTATTAGTATAATATATTTTAATATAAATAAGGTTTACTTTAAATATAACATTTAAATGTTTAACATTAATGTTTATAATAGTTATAAGCGAATTATTATTATAATTATAAGGTTAGTATATAAAAGGTATTATTAACATTAAAAAGTTATTAGCTATTATTATTAAGGAAATATAGTTATAATAAATATACATAAATAAATAATTATAACTTAAAAAGTGTTAATTATAAAGTTAATAAATAAAGCAATAATAATATAAAGGTGTAAATATAAAATTAATAATTTTATTATTAAAATTTAACTTTATAGCGTTATTAGTTTAAAATAGTTTAAAGTTTTTAAGGATATAAACATTTCTAATTAAATTGTTATAATTAATAAAATCTTTTAGTTAAAAACTTAAAGGTTTTTATTTTTAAAATTAAAGTTTTTAATTATTATTAATACTTATAAAATGAACTTTAATATGGTTTTTATTATTATTTTAATTATTATATTAGGAAGGTTAGTTTAAAATTTAAAGTTAGCCATTATTATAATTATATTTATTATTATATAATGTTATTAATTAATTTTAAATATTTAATTATACATTTTATTAATTATTATATAGTTAATAATTTTACTAATAAAATTATAAATTTATTAATTAATATAAATAATTATATAACTAATATTATTAATATTATTAATATTATTAATTATTATTATAATTGGTATAATTATTATAGTTATTATAATATTATTAATTAAATAAATAATTAATATAATTTTAAAATTAAAATTATAATTTAAAGAATAAATTATTAAGCTTATTATTATAAATGGGTTAATTTATAATAATTAATAAGTAAATAAGTAATATTAAGGCTTTAACTTATAAAATATTTTTATAATTATTAAATTATTTTATAAACATTTATAATATAATAATTATGTTAGGTTTTTTTAATTAGGTTTAAATTTTTTAATTAAAAATTTTAAACATATATTTAAATTAATTTTATAAAGGAAAATTTAATAATTTAATATTATAAATAATATTATTAATAAAAGGGCATAAATAATAATTATTTTTAATATTAATAATAGTAAAATGTTTAAAATATAAGTTTTAAAAAGTTTTATTTAATATTTTTTTAAATTATTAAATTAATTTTTTGTAAATATATTAAATAGTATTTATTTATAAAATATCTTAATTATTTTAAGTAAGTTTGAAAAGTTATTATTAAATGGTATATTAAAAATAAATAGTTTAAATTATTTTAATAAGGTTATTATTATAAGCTATAATAATTTTTTTAAAATAATTAATAAAGGTAAAAATATTTATATAAATTATATATTTATTAGAAGAAATGATATTAGCTTACTTAAAATTCTTTTTATAAGGGTTAAAAAATTTAATTATTTTTAATGTTAATAATGTTTTTTATATTATAATTAAAGGAGCGGGATTAAGGATAACGCGAGCTTAAATAAAGGCTTAAGTAATAATGTTAGTAATAGTTTAAAGTATTAAAGTAATATTATTAAGATTTGAAAAAACTAAAGGATTTAAGGGGTTATTATTAAAAAGGTTTTAAGGATTATTATTATTAATATTATTACTTAAAGTAATAATATTATTTGCCATTATTATTAATAAAGTATAAAATAACGATTTAAAATAAATAATATAACAAATATTAATATGGTTAATTTTTATTAATAAAAATGATAGCGAGTTTATTTAAGAAATAAAATTAAAAGATTTAATTATATTAATTAGTAATATTTTTAGAAAGTTAATATAAAACTTTATAAGTAAATATATAAAATTAAACTTAAAAGTATTAATAAATAAATAAGAAAAGGGATTAAAGATAAAAAGTGGTTTAATATTTTTAAAATTTAATTTTAAAAAACTAAATTTTAATGTTAAAGATAAATAATAATTAATTAATAAGAGATTGTTAAGATAAGAAATATAAAAATGTTATATAATAAAAGGTTATAAGTTAAAAAATTAAGTAATTTTTTAAGGAATTTTAAGGTTATTATTATTATAATAACAAATAATTGGTAAATTTATAAGTTATAAACGTTTAAGTTAAAATATTAATAAGTTAAATTAATAAATATAAAAGGGTATAAAAATAAATAGGTTAAAAATAAAGGAAAGGGATAAGAGATTTTTATTTAAATTTTTAAGGGTAATAAGTAAGTGTAATTAAACATATTTAATATGTTATTATTTTAAAAAGATTTTTTTAAACTTTATTTTTAATTTTACTTATTTAATAAGGTATTTAATAATGTTAAGGTAATTTAATAAAGCTTTTAAATTAGTAAAAATAGTTTTAACAAAAGTAAAATTATATAACTTAATACTTATTATATTATAATAAAAAATCTTAAAAAATTAAATTAATTAATAAGTTAAAAGTTATATATTAATTATTAATAATGTAAATATATATAAAATATTATTAATAAAAAATATAAATTATTAAAATAATAATATTAATGTTAAAAAATTGTAAAATTAATTATAAATGTAAAGTTATAAGGTTAAGAAATAAAAAGCTTATTTTAAATTAATGTGAAAAAAATTATTAATTATTTATATAATTAATAAATAATAGCTTAATTATTTATATAATTATTAAGGAAATAATAGGTAAAAATAAATGGTTTATTAATTAAATATTAAGGAAAAAAAATGATTTTTTAAAAACGAATTAAAAATAAGTTTATAAATTAAAAAAAAAAGTAAAATTATTAATATAAAATGGTATATATTAAAGTGTTAAAAATTATTATATTTTTTAAAAATAAAAAAAATAATAACTTAAAGTTAATTAAAGAAATATTTATGTATTTTTATTAATATATATAAGTTTAATAAGGGTTATAACTATGACATAGGAGGCACCCCCCGCACGGGGTGCATAATAATGCCTTGAGTTTACGAAGTAGCAACGCGTACGAGCAAAGCTCGAGCCAAAGTACCCGGGAGAAAAAAAAGGAAAAAATTAAAGAAAATTCGTATTTTATTAACAAAAAATCGTAAAAATAAACGGTTTTATATTTTATATTAAATATCCTATATAGTAATTACTAATAATTTTATATTATTAAAAACTAATTTATTTAATTATTTATTACTATTTTTAAACTTTAAAGTTTTTACTTTTTAATTTATTAAAAGATTTTATTTTATATAATTTTAAATTTTATATTATTATAACATAATAACTATTATATTTAATAAGGTTTATAAAATCTTAGTTTATATAGTTAAATTTAAAAATAATACTTTTTATTTAAATAATATATATATTTTTAATAATATTATAATAAAACCTTAAAATTATTATTTAAATAATATAATATATTAAATCTTTATTAAGTAAATAAAGTTTATTAATAGCTTAATAAAAGTTAATATATTATATAATAATTAAGGTAAATATAATTAAAAAGATTATATTTAAGTTATAAAAGAAAAGATTTAACTAAGGTAAAAGCACTTTTAAATATTATAAATATAAGGTATATAAGTTTATAATACTTATTTAATTAATTATATATAGCTATATATTATAATATTAACAACTTTTAAACGTTAATTACTATCGGTACTATGGTACGTGACTAATTAGCTAAGCGTATATAAACCTTATATACCTTACACATGTGGTATTTAAAGGTGCTTTTATCTTAGCTAAATCTTTCCTTTTATAACCTAAATACAACTTTTTTTACCACACCTAACCTAACTGCTATATAACACATTAACTTCTATTAAGTAATTAATAAACCTTGTTTATTTAATAATTACTTTAAATTTATTTATTTTAAAATTACTTTATAACTTAATAAATTTATTACTATTTTAAATTAAATTTAAAATAAATATTAAATTAATAATATATATATATATTAATTATTTAAAAATATATAATATAAATTTACCCTTTTTAATTAATATAATATTTTAATTATTTCTATAATTATTTAATAAATTTTATATATAAATAATATATTAATTTTATTTTTAATTTCGAATAATTATTTTAAAGGTTTTAATTTAAATTATATTATATTAAAATACTTAATTACTTTAAAATTACCTTAAAATATTTTAATTATATTTTAAAATATACTTAACTTATTTCTACTTATATTAAATAATAAATAATAAGTAATAAAATTAATTTCTTTTAAAGTTTTAATATTAAAATTTATATATATATATTAATATTATAATATTTAATTAATTAAATAAGCTTATAAGCTTTATAAACCTAATAAATATATTATTTAAAAATATTCTTTTAGTTAAATCTTTTTTATTTAACTTAAATAAAATATTTTTAATATATTTACCTTTTATTAAATAATTAATAATTTTTATTTTTTTATAAAAACTAAAATAAAATAAATTTATATATATTAAATAAATCTTTTTTACTTTTTGTTTAAAAAGATATTAAAAATAATTTATTATTAAAATATAAGCAACACTAAACAGGCTGTATAGTACTGAAAAGTCCGCCGCGCTATATGCTCACCGCCTTTTAAAATAGCCTACCTTTAAAACGCTATCCAACTTCACACCTAAATAACTTTACGGATATTAACTATAACGTTATACAATTTGAATAGAAAGATAAATATCTCAATTACGCACATTCTGGTTTTGGTTACACTCTTATACGATATCTACAGCCAAAGTTATTTAAGGTTGAAGTTAAGAGGCTCCTAAAATGGCTCACGTGACACCCTTCTTAGCTACCTTTTGGCAATAGGGCTCTTATAAGGCTCTTAGGGCTCTTCCTCCAGTGGCTATAAGAGCTAAGAGGATATCACGTAAGCTTCTTTGGAGACCTCCTAACTTCAACCCTGAATAACTCTAGCTATAGATATCATACCATAGTGCAACCAGGGTTAAAATGTGCGTATTTGAGTTACCTTTCTAACGGTCTAAATTGTATAACGTCACGACTAATACTCGCGAAGTTATTCATCTGCGAAGTTGGAGCCCCACTTTTAAATTCTGCCTACAGCCCGGCGCAAGAAGGAGTACCATATAGCCCGTTTAGTGTTGCTCTAAAATATATAACTTATATTATACGTAGCTTTAATTAATTAGCTATTTTAAGTTATAATATTTAATATTTACTTATAAAAAATAAATTAATTTATTTTTTATTAGTTTAAATTTTTTTATAATAAAAAAAGCTTAAGTTATTATTATTAAATAATTAAAATAATAATAATAATAATAAATATATTTATTAATTAATTATTATAATATATAGCTTATATTAAAGCTAACTTTATTTAAATAACTTTAACTATATATTTTACATTTATATTTATTTAATTAACGATTTTAATTAGTAATAAAACTTTGAATTTAATAAATTATATATATTATTATAATATATATTATAATAAAAAAACTTTTAAAAAAGCTAATTAAATAATAAATATATATTACTTTTATTTAAATAAGGTTATAAAAATTATATTATTAGTTATTTATATAAGATTTATATTTAATTAATAATATAAAATAACTTATTTTATTATTTTTTTAAATTAACTTAAATTTAATAAAGCTTAATCCTTTTAATAAGCTTTTTTATATATTTCTTATAATAGAAAAAGCTTTTTAAAAAACTAATTAAATAGTAAATATATATTATTTCGATTTAAATAAGATTATAAAAACCATATTATTAATTACTTATATAAAGTTTATACTTAAATAATAATATATTTTTATTTAAATAAGCTATTTTATTTATATCACTAATAAATATAACAATTATAAGCTTAATTCTTGCTTATATTATAATTTAAATAATTAAAATACTTAACTAATAATATAAAATAACTTATCCTATTATTTCTTTAAATTAAATTAAATTTAATAAAGCTTAATTCTTTTAATAAATTTCTTTATATATTCTTTAATTATTTTAAATAATTTATTAATTAATTAAAAGATTAAAAATAATAAAGATTAATTTATATAATTTATATTACTTTAAATATATATATTTGTTGTAAATATTTAAGAATAAATTAATTCTAATATTTTTAATAAAAATATATTATAATTATTATATTAAAAACTTTTATAATATAATAGTTAAAAATAAAATAGAATAAATATAAGAAAGAAATATATAAAGAATAGCTTAATGTTTAAATTTTTTTTGAAAAGAATAAGGAAAATATAACTTAAAACTCTTATTATACCTACTTATAAAAAGCTAAAAATTAAACATAAAAATTAATATAAAAATTATTTAATATACTTAATTAAATACTTTTTTCTATTAACTTATTATATTATTATATAAAATTAAATTATCACTATAACTTTTATAATATTTTTTATAATAATAATAATAATAATAATAATAATAATAATAAAGCTTAAATAATATTTAACTCTTTAAAAGTAAATATATTTAATATAATATATTTTTAATATAAAAAAATACTAATATAAATATTTAACAATTTAATAAATTCCTATATATAATATTAATAATAATAAAAGGTTTATATATATACTTTTATAATAAATATTTTAAATATTTAAGGATGTTTTAAGTTATAATAATTTCTTTATATAATAAAGAAATATTTAACTCCTTTTTAAGTTAAATAATAATTATTAAAACTAATTAAAGCTAAAGCTTTAAAGCTATTAACACTTATTTTAAATTAATATAACAAATAATTTAAAACTTTTATTTAAAATTATAAAAATTAAAACCTATTTAAACCTTTTATTAAAAAGGTTAACTTTTTTACTTTAAATTAAAGCTTTAATAAATATTATTACCTATACCTAACCAACCTTAATAATATTTATTTATAAGCTTTAAATAAATATAAAAGGCTTAAATATATTATATAAAATATAAAAAATAAATAACTTTAATATTTTCCAAATAAAAAAATAACTAAAGCAATTAAAGCTTAATATTAAATATTTAAATAAAAATAGCTTAATAATATAATTACTTAAAAGTTAATTAACTAAAGGTTTAATTAATTACTTTTTTTCTTAAAAACTTAAATATTATTAAAATATATTAGCTTAATATTTATAATATTTTTAAATATTTTTAGCTTTAAATAACTTAATTACTTATTAATAATTAAGTAATAATTAATAAATAGCTTACTTATTTTTAAAAATAAACTTTAAATAATAATTCCTTTAAAAAGCTTTATTATTAATAAATTAGTTATTATAATATTATTTTAACTTTATATATATATATTTAAACTAAATATATAAATCTTAAAAAATAAGTTATTAATTATTATAACTATTCCTTTAATAAGCTTTTTTAATAAGTATTAAAAAAATCTTTTTAACCTAAGGAATATATAATAAAAAAAGGTCTTTAAAAAGTTAATTAAATAATAAATATATATTATTTTAATTTAAATAAAACTATAAAAATTATATTACTAATTACTTATATAAGATTTATACTTAATTAATAACATATTTTTATTTAAATAAGCTACTTTATTTATACCATTAATAAATATAACATTTCTTAATTATTTTAAACGATTTATTAATTAATTAAAAGCTTAAAAATAATAAAAATTAACATAAATATTTTATACTATTTTAAACATATATATATATATATATATATTTAAAATATTTAAAATTAAATTAATTCTAATATTTTTAATAAATAATATATTATAACTATTATATTAAAAATTCCTATAATATAATAATTAAGATAAAAAAATAAATATAAGAAAATATATAAAAAATAGCTTAACACATAAAAAACTTTTTAAAAATAAGGAAAATATAACTTAAAGCTTTTATTATATTTATTTATAAAAGACTTAAAGCTAAATCTAAGAATTAATATAAAAACTACTTAATATATTTGTCACACTTACTAATAGTTTATATAAAATAGCTTTTTTAATTAAATAAGAATATATTATTGTTTAAATATAAATCTTATACGAATAACTAATGGTATAACCCTTATAACCTTATCCGGATTAAAATAACATATATTTACTACTTAATTAACTCCATTGGAAACCTTTCCTATAACATATCCTTTAAGCTAAAAAAATACTCTTAAAGCTTATTAAAAAGCTTATTAAAGGAACAGCTATAATAGCTAATAACTTACCCCTTAAGGTTTACATATTTAATCTAAATATATATATATATAAAGGAAAGTTATTAAACATATATAAAAGATTAAAATAATACCACAATAATTAATCTATTAGTAATAAAACTTTTTAAAAGAACTACCACTTAAAATTTATGTTTAAAAATAAACAAGCTATTTGTTAACTACCACTTAATTATTACCAAATAATTAAGCCATTTAAAGCTAGGAATGCTTAAAAGTATTATAGGCTTTAAGTTAATATATCTTAATAACATTTAAATCCTTAAAAAAAGAAATAATTAATTAAACCTTTAACTAATTAGCTTTTAAATAATTATATTATTAAGCCATTTCTATTCCTTATGTTCTACCTTTAGTTTAGCCTTAAGCTACTTTTATTTAAATATTTAATATTAAGCTTTAATTACTTTAACTATTTCTTTACTTAGAAAATTCCAAAGCTACTCATTTTCCATCCCTTATATAATGTATTTAAACCTTTTATATTTACTTAAAACCTACGAATAAATACCATTAAAATTAATTAAATATAAACAATAATATCCATTAAAACTTTACTTTAATATAAAAAAATTAAACCTTTTAATAAAATATTTAAATAAGTTTTAATTTTCCTTATCTTAAATAAAAATCTTAAACTACTTACCATATTAATTTAAGGTAAGTAATAATAACCTTAAAGCCTTAACTTTAACTAACTTTATTAATTATTAATTAGCTTAAAAGAGATATAAATACTCTTTTATCACATAAAAGAATTACTATAACTTAAGGAATCCTTAAATCTTTAAAATACTCGCTATAAAGGCACATATATAAACTTCTCACCATTATTAATACTACACACGTGGATTTATTAAACCATTAAATACCTATACTAATACTTTCCCATATTTAAAACGTATTATATTAAATATGCTTACCTTTAAAGAAGCTAAATATTATTTAAATAATTTAATAATCTTCTATATAAATAACTTTTAATTAAGATAAAACAATTTAAACTTTATTATTATTATTATAAAAAATATTATAAAAATCATAATAATAATTTAATTCTATATAATAATATATTAAAATAATAAAATAATATATTTAACTAAACATACCAAATAATCTTTACATTAATCCTTATACTTAACCTTAAGCTCTTTATAAATAAATATAATAAAAACTTTAGGTTATACTCCTTTAATATTTTTAAAAAACTATTCCTAAGTAATAAACTACTCCTTATATATTTCTTTTTTATATTTATTCTTTTTCATTTTTAACTATTACATTATAAGAGCTTTTAATATAATAATTATAACATACTACTTATTAAGAATATCAAAATTAATTTAATCCTAAATACCTTAAAAACATACATATATTTAAAATAATATAAACCATTTAAGCCAATCCCTATTATTCTTAAACTTCTAACTAATTAATAAATTACTCAAAATAACTAAAAAATGTATAAATAAATTTATCGAAAGGATTAGGCTTTATTAGATTTAATTCGATTTAAAAAAATAATAAAATAAGCTACTTTATATTATTAACCAAATACTCTAATTATAATAAATTATAATATAAATAAAAACCAGACTTATAACTATTACACTTACTAATAATTCGTATAAAATAACTCTTTTAATTAAATAAAAATATATTATTATTTAAGTATAAATCTTATATAAGCAATTAACAATATAGCCCTTATAGCTTTATCCGGATTAAAGTAATGTATATTTACCACTTAATTAGCTCCGTTAGAAGCCCTCCCTATAACAATATTTAATTAAATACTTTTTTAGCTTATTATATTACTATATAAAACTAAATTATTATTATAATTTTAATAATATTTCTTATAATAATAATAGTAAAGCTTAAATTATTTTATTTTAATTAAAAACTATTTATATAAAAATTATTAAATTGCTTAAATAACACTTAACCTTTTTAAAAATAAATATAAGAAAATATTAATATAAATATTTAATAATTTAATAAATCCTTATATATAATATTAATAATAGTAAAAAGCTTATATATATATTTTTATAATAAATATTTTAAAGATTTAAAATTCCTTAAGTTATAATAAAAGAATAATTAACTCTTTTTTAAATTAATTAATAATTAATAAAGCTAATTAAAATTAAAGCTTTAAAACTATAAATACTTACCTTAAATTAATATAAAAATAATTTAAAACTTTTATTTAAAATTATAAAAAATAAAACCTATTTAAACATTTTATTAAAAAGATTACCTTTTTCACTTTAAAATAAAGCTTTAATAAATATTATTACCTATGCTTAATTAATCTTAATAATATTTATTTATAAGCTTTTAATATATATAAAAGACTTAAATATATTATATTAAAAATTAAAAATAAGTAATTTTAGAACCTTTTAAATAAAGAATTAGTTAAAACAATTAAAACTTAATATTAAACACTTAAGTTAAAAAAGCTTAAATTTAAATTAAAAATAAAATATAAAAAATAAAAATAGCTTAATAATATAATTATTTAAAAGCTAATTAATAAAAAATTTAATTAATTACTTTTTTTAAAGATTTAAATACTAATAAATAATATTAACTTAATACTTATAATATTTTTTTAAATATTTATAACTTTAAATAACTTAATTACTTAATAATAATTAAATAATAATTAATAAATAGCCTATTTATTTTTAAATATAAAATCTAAATAATAATTCCTATAAAAAGCTTTATTACTAATAAATTAATTATTATAATATTATTTTAATCTTTTATATATATTTAAATTAAATATATAAACCTTAAGAAATAAGCTTTTAACTATATTAACTATTTCTTTAAAAAGCCTTTTTAATAAGCTTTAAAAAGATCTTTTTAACTTAAAAATATATATATTAAAAAGAACTTTTAAAAAACTAATTAAATAATAAATATATATTACTTTAATTTAAATAAAGCTATAAAAACTATATTATTCATTATTTATATAAGATTTATATTTAAATAATAATATATATTTACTATTTAATTAATTTATTTAAAATCCTTTTTTATTATATGTTTTTTAAATTAAAAAAACTTTTCAAAAGGATAATTAATATAATTAAAAACTTATCATTTAAAATTTATATATAAAAAACTATTAAACATATAAAATAAATTAAAATAATATTATAATAATTAATTTACTAATAATAAAGCTTTTTAAAAACTATTACTTAAAGCTTATATTTAAAAAAATAAATTATTTATTAATTACTACTTAATTATTATTAAATAATTAAGCCACTTAAAACTAAAAATATTTAAAAATATTATAAATATTAAACTAATATTACTTATTAATATTTAAATCCTTAAAAACTAAAATAATTAAACCTTTCACTAATTTATTATTTTAAAAATTTCAAACCTATTTATCTTTAAAATCTTATATAATATATTTAAACCTTTTACATATATTAAAAACTTAAAAATAAATATTATTAAAATTACTTAAATATAAGCAATAGTATTTATTAAAACTTAGCTTTAAAATAAAAGAATTAACTAATTTAATATAATATTTAAATAAATATTAAATCTTATAAATTTTATATAATAATTTAATAAATTAATAAAAGAAAATATTCAATTAAATATATTAAAAAGTTTTTATATTAATTTTTATACTTATTTTTAAATACTTTATAAATAAATATAATAAGAACTTTAAGTTAATTTTTTTTTAATTTTTTAAAAATCTTTCCTAAATATTAAACTATTTTTATATACCTTTCTTTTATACCTATTCTCTTTTATTTTTAACTATTATATTATAAAAACTTTTAATATAATAACTATAATATATTATTTGTTAACAATATTAAAACTAATTTAATCTTTAATACCTTAAAAATATATATATATATATACTTAAAATAATATAAATTATTTACACTAATCCTTATTATTTTTAAACTTTTAACTAATTAATAAACCACTTAAAATTATTACAAATATATATATAAAACTTTATTATAAAATTTAACTTTATTAAAATTAATTTAATTTAAAGAAATAATAAAATAAACTATTTTATATTATTATTTAAATATAAAATTTATATAAACAATTAATAATATAATCTTTATAGCTTTATTTAAATCGAAATAATATATATTTATTACTTAATTAACTTTTTAAAAGCCTTTTTATTATATATATTATAATAAATAATAAAATATATTTATTATATAAAAAATAAAATATTTATAAAATAATTCCTTAAAATAAAAATAAAAAGAAAATAATTTTAAAAAATATTTAAAAGATTTACCTTATATAAATATAAATTAATAAAAATCCTTTTATTATTTAAAAAATTTAATATTAAATTTATAATATATTTTTACTATAAAAGAAAAAACTATATATAATTAATAATATAAAACTTTAAACCTTTTATTATTTTTAAAATATAATAACTTTACTTTTTACTTAAGCTTAATTTTAAAAGATTTTTTAAAAAAATAAAAAAAAGATTTAATGGTTTTTCCTTATTAAAGGCTAATTATAAAGGTTTTAAATTAAGTTTTAAATTAGAAAAAAAAGAAATTATCTTAATTAAAGGCTAAACTTATAACTTTAAATCTTTTTTATTTTAATATTTTTTAATAAAATAAGGTAATTATATATACCTTATATTATTTAAATAAAAAAGTAATAAAAATATTAAATTTTATATATATAAAAGCTTTTAAGCTTTAATAATTATAATAGCTTTAATAACTTTAATAGCTTTAGGGATTTTAATAACTTAAAGCTTTAATAAAACTTTTAAAACTTTTAAATTAACCTTATTATTTTAAACTTAAATTTCTTAAATTTTAAAATAGCTATAATAATATATAATATTAAATACGCTATTTAATAATACTTTATCCATTTTATACTATTAAAATTAATAAAAAATTAAATTTATAAAACTTAAAGGTTTTTCTATTTCCTTTTATTAATTATTTATTAATTTCTTATTAATTACCTTATTAATTACTTTATTATTTCCTATAATAATTTTTAAATTAAATTTTAACATAAAAAACCTTTAATTAAAATTATTTAATAATAATACTTTTAATATATTTATTAATTAAACTAATATATTTTAACACTTATTTAATTTATATAAATAAAAAGTAATATTAAAAAGATTATATATTTATTTATTTAATATTATTAAACTATAAACATATTTATTATTAAATAATAATAATAAAATAATTAATTAATAAAATTAATTAATATTATTTATTTAAAAGATTAATTATAAAAGATAATATTTTAAAAATAATTAATTATTAAAATATAAAGTTTATATTAAAGCTAATTTTATTTAAATAATTTTATTATATAATTATTATAATTATAATAATAACTTTATTTTTAAAAAATTTACCTTTTAATACTTTTTAATACTTATATTTATTTATTTAATTATTTTAATTTATAATATATATAATATTTTACCTTTTAATTTAATTATTTTATTATATTAAATCTTATATTTGTTACAAATATATATTAAATAATTAATTAACTTATATATATTATAAATATTATAATAATTATATTAAATAATATAAAGCTTTTTAATTATTATTAAGTTTTTAATTAATTTATATATTTAAAAAAACATTTTAAAATAATATTTATATTTTTAAAATTACTTTAATTAAGCTTTTAAAAAAATTAAAATTTTAATTAAATATACCTAATATTATTAAAGTTATTTCTAATTAAGTAAAGCTTTTTATAAAAATATTATTAAATTTAATATTAATAATATAATTAAAATAATTATTTTAAAGCTTTTTTATCTTTATTTTTAAAAAAGATAAAAGCTTTTATTTTTATATATAATAACGATTTAATTAAATATAAAATTATAAATGAATTTACTTATAAATATATATTAATAATAAATAGTTTTATAAATTAAAAATAAAATATTAACTATTATAACGATATTTATTTTAAAGCTTAAATATATATTTATTATTAAATTAATTTAATAAATTTTATAATTTTAAAGGTTATATTTTAACATAATATTATAAAAGTTATAACTATAATTAAATTATGTTATATATATTTATAAAGTTATTAAAATAATTTAAATATTAATATTAATATAATAAGCTTTTTTAAAAAAACTATTAAGCTTATTAAACTTATATATAATTAATTTTAATATTATTAAATAAATATTAAAATTTTAA
>KZ112673.1:0-57992 GCA_002120305.1 Hypoxylon sp. CO27-5 | reverse complement strand
GGGGGGGGGGGGCGCCCGCATAAGATAAACCCCACCATGGAGATTGTGTCGTCCCTGCGACCCTGAGGATTCCTGGCAGAAACTACCCCCAACCCAGCAAGCCCAGGCAGCCACCGCCTTCTCTTTTTGATCAAAGCTTTCCGCCTCTTTTTTTGCCTCACCGGTCCGAAAGTTACGGAAGAATAAAGAGTGTTAGAAACTACGGAAACTGCTAAAGAGGCTGCTGAAATAGCTCCTCAAAACCCCTGCAGGGAGGTGCCTCCGGTTAACATCTATTCACATTCACGCATCATCTTTTGTACTTTAGGTTTTGCCTACCAAGCCTTGCACTCTTTCCCTTTTTTTCTTCTTCTATCATTCTCTTTCATCCTTAGGTTTGCTACGAACCTCTCTCTCACAAGTCATATACTTCTAAATCTTCTTACCCGCTGTGAATTTCCCCAAACCGATAAAGCTCGTGGGCTATTGGCGCAACTTTGTCTGCCAGACTCAACTCCGAACTCCCACTCCCACTCTCAACCTCTTGAAGCACTTTGCGCAAATCTGAGACTCGAAACTCGCTTCTTGAGTTGATCGCCAGCATCACGAAAGTCCGACCGTCACAGCAAATTCAAGTTCTACTTAGATATTATCTCGCGATTTACCCGGAACCATGTCTCTCTGTCAATTACGTCTCGGTGAAGAGCGGTATGTACTATTTACCATCCTGGAGATTTCTCTCGAGGCATTTGTTGTCTACGTCCTGAGTCATTCTCATCAACTAATACGCATATCTACTCGGATAGAAAGCAATGGCGAAAGGATCACCCGTTTGGATTCTGGGCTCGGCCGGTGAAGAATGCCCAAGGCGTCCTAGACCTGAAAATCTGGGAATGCGGAATCCCTGGCAAGGAAAAAACGATCTGGGAAGGAGGTCTCTTCAAGCTAACCATGACGTTTCCTGATGGTAGGTCGTAAATGAGGTGTAAGCTAGTGCAAACGGACTGATGCTGACTGGAGTTGTGCTACAGAGTACCCTACGAAGCCTCCGAAGTGTATGTCTACCAACCCCCCAGCCGAGCATATCCTAGTCCCTAGGCAATACTAACTGTTGTGTATAGGTAAGTTCACTCCGCCGCTATTCCATCCGAACGTCTACCCTTCGGGCACCGTTTGCCTTTCGATCTTGAACGAAGATGAGGGCTGGAAGCCGGCGATTACTGTCAAGCAGATCGCTCTCGGTATCCAGGACCTTCTAGACAACCCGAACCCGGAATCGCCAGCGCAGGCCGAAGCATACAACCTTTTCAAGCGAGACAAGGCCGAGTACGAGAGACGCGTCAGACGCACGGTCAAGGAAAACCCTGCCTCATAACTCGTTTCTCGGTTACCGGCAGGGTGGTCTCTTAGGGATGGGACTATTATACTGGGTGTATTTTCGGAAATGGAGTTCAGGTCACGGATACCAAATAAGGATGGCTGCTTTTTGCATTTGAGCCCTCGGAGTTTGACACAGGCGGCTACGCGAGGATGTCAGACAGGTTTTAGCATTGCGGCCATAGGAGTTCACTGATTTCCTAGCCGACGAGAGCACTCTAGTTTTTGCCGCAGTGAACAATGTGACACCAGTTAAAAATAGATGGTTTCCTCGTGGATTTACTGTTTATGCAGTCGGTGTCTTTTGCAATGAGGATTGCGGTGTTCAAGCCAATATCCTTTTCCGACCAACTTAAGACCTTCTCATTATGTAGTATTTGTTGCGTTTCTATTCCCCGTAGATGCTAGCCATAGACGAATTCACGATCAAGGCCATTATCCGAATAGAACAGGCTACCGCAGACCCCTACTTACCCACCTTAGGTGAGCTACAGTTTAATCGGACCTATTAAGAAGAGGTTCGGTATCTCTCCGCTAAGTATATGTAACACAAAGGACAATTCAGCCTTATTTTGAATACGTAGCAAGTAGCTATCTACCAAGATATGTATGATGTAACAATTACGCAGGGATCCCGCTGTCTGGGTACCTCCTTTGGTTCCATGATGCTTGATAGGTGATGGGTCTCTGAGACGGTGATGGGTTTTGGCATGTGAGAGATTCAACAGTTACCTCCACCGGTCATAACATTTGAATTCCTACCTGAGTACATATTAGGCTTATCTAAGACTAATAATAAATCATATATAAATACTAACATTATGTGTCTTCACCGTCTCATGTGTTTGATCATCATACCCATGCACCAATAGATAACGGGCAGTTGGTCAGTGACTCTGACATCAAGAGTCCCTACTCAGATTTCTTGTCCGAAATCGGCTATTTTCCGACCTCGCGGCTCTAGCTATCCAAACTAAAAGACCCTCCCTATCTGGCATAAACAAGTGTCAGAAGGCGAACAATAGAAAAAAAAAGGGACTACCTAATCGATAATAATAAATTTTGTGACTCAAGTCTCTTGGCCGGCTATTGTCTTTTGGCCCTTTTTAGAGTCATGCTTTCACGTTCCATTCGTCCTTCTCCCCACGCTTTTTTCTAGACTCTGGTCGCGTGGCTATCCTTCTTCCAACCACAATACCATTCCTCCCTTTTTCGTCATATTGGACGAATCCTTTCTTTGATACCTCAATTACTACCTGCATACCACGCTCCAAATAAAGCAGGATGTGTGGAATATTCGCGTGTCACAGGTACGTTTACCTTATTCCCTGCATGGAAAAGGTCGAGAACGGTTTCATGGAGGGGCAATTGGGAATTTGATCAAACCCCACCAAAAATTATTATCGATTGGATTTACTCGTGCCGCTGTTGGAAGAATCATCGTATACTGACAAGTCGTTTGCGCCCAGTCACCCAGACGTCCAGAAATTCAAGCCGACGGCTCTGAAGCTGGCAAAGCAGTATGTACTAGTCTTTCCCGAGCTATAGGATATCAATTGACCTGTTCTGCGTAGAATTCGACATAGAGGCCCGGATTGGAGTGAGTCACAAAATACAGAATCACGATGTGACAACAAATTTCTATCACATGCTGACTACCTCGGCGCATTGTAGGCGGAAGTGTCATTTGCAAGAACACAAGTAGGGCCATCTATTGGAATCCATGAGCGAGGGAGTTATTTCTAACCTATGCGCATTTAGTCCTTTGCCATGAGAGATTGAGTATCGTCGGTGTTGGTGCGTGACCATCTACTCTCTAGTCAAGCGTGCCAAAACCTTCGTACTTACATACTCATAGAGTCCGGCGCACAGCCCTTGACCAATGCGGACGAGAGCATTATTCTTGCCGTCAATGGCGAGATCTACAACCATCGATTAATCCGAAAGAGCCTAAAAAAGCCTTATCACTTCAAGACATTCTCGGATTGCGAAGTCATTATTCCCTTGGTGAGGATGCTCATAGGAATGGCACCACATGGTACGCGATCTAACCGGTCAATAGTATATGGAATATGGACTCGACGCCCCCAACCACCTAGATGGTATGTTCTCGTTTGTATTGTACGACAAGAACCTCGACCGAACGATTGCTGCGCGCGACCCCATCGGTATCACCACGCTATACCAAGGCTGGTCCTCGAAGGAGCCTGGTACCACCTACTTCGCTTCGGAACTCAAGTGTTTGCATTCTGTTTGCGACAAGATTCGTTCTTTCCCTCCTGGACATATCTACGACACTAAGACCAACGAGACGATCCGATATTTCCAGCCGTCCTGGTGGGACGGCTCAAGAATCCCGGAAAACCCCCTAGATCTGAAGCTTGTCCGAGAAACCCTCGAGAAATCCGTGAGGAAACGGCTTATGGCCGAAGTTCCTTATGGTGTCCTCTTGTCCGGCGGTCTCGATTCGAGTCTAGTTGCATCCATTGCCCAACGAGAGACTCTGAGGCTAAAGAAAGCCGCATTGGATGCTATCAACGGTACCACCACCGAGCAGAACGAGGATCCTGATACGGGCGAGGGTCTAGTCGGTATTGACGATGAGAACAAGCTATCCACCGTCACATACCTGCCCCAACTTAACTCTTTCTCCATTGGTCTACCGGGCTCCCCAGACAACGAAGCCGCTCTCAAAGTGGCCAAGTTCCTCGGCACAAAGCATCACGTTATGACCTTTACTATCGAGGATGGTCTCAACGCATTATCTGACGTTATTTACCATCTTGAGACGTACGATGTGACGACAATCCGTGCCTCGACTCCCATGTACTTGCTGTCGCGAAAAATTAAGGCCATGGGAATCAAGATGGTTCTGAGTGGTGAGGGCAGCGATGAGATCTTTGGAGGATATCTGTACTTCCACGCTGCCCCGGATAAGAAGGCCTTCCACGAGGAGACTGTTCGCCGAGTCAAGAACCTGCATCTTGCGGACTGCCTCCGAGCTAACAAGTCTACCTCGGCGTGGGGTCTAGAAGCTCGAGTGCCTTTCCTCGACAAGGAGGTATGTCTGTCATGATGTCTGGTTAATAATTCGATCTGGGTATATACTGACCTTTCCTCTAGTTCCTCGAGGTCTGTATGAACATCGATCCCCAGGAGAAGATGATCACCAAGGACCGAATCGAGAAGTGGATCCTCCGAAAAGCATTCGACACCTCCGACGACCCCAGCGCGGAGCCGTACCTACCGGACGAGATCCTCTGGAGACAGAAGGAGCAATTTTCTGACGGTGTTGGCTATGGCTGGATTGATGCCCTCAAGGACAACGCTGAGATTCACGTCACCGACGAGATGATGAAGAACCCTAAGCCCGAGTGGGGAGACGACATCCCCGACACCAAGGAGGCGTACGTTTTAATATTAGTCTCTGATATTGGATAATGCTGACATTTTAACCAGTTACTGGTATCGCTTGATGTTCGACGAGCACTTCCCTCCTCACTGCGCCTCGACTGTGATGCGATGGACACCGACTTGGTCGAAACAAAGCGACCCCAGCGGACGGTGAGTTGCCTATAAATAGCGTTGAAACAAATTGTAGGAGATGCTAACATGCAAAACACAGGGCTATCGCCACACATGTCGCCAAGTACGAGACAGCATGAAATGGGACCCTGTGAGGTAAGGTCTCAATAGTCTAAATAGGAGCCAATTGCTGAAGACGGCATAGCGCGATTGGCGCTGTGAGATTGCGCCATTATGGGAAATCTTCAGCTTATACGGAAAGGATTGATTGGTCTCCTCCGGCTAGGAGAACGAAGTTAGACTTGACAGGTAGATTATTACCTATGTACCTCTACAGAATTGCGACAGAATTGCGACAATACCAATGAAGATTTGCCTTGCTGATCACATATGAGACATGTTATAGTGTTCCTTTGAAGTACAATTTGTGTTTGAATCAGTAGAATGATTATTATTTCAGATCCATCATATTTGGGTAGCATAAAGCTACCCACCGCCCCGAACAAAAGAGGCAAGACATTTGCAGTATAAAGCATTGAATTGATCCTTAAGTAATCTCATGGTTCGCTGCTATTGCAGTTTTAGACGAGTCCCGGCGCATACAATTCCCACGTGGACAGGGGTTGATTAAGAAGGTACATGCAGTACATGCCGGTATTTTAGATACTTGCCAGATGGTTTGAGCTGCTGTCGTACACTCGCCGGCTGTCCGTTTGTCCGTTACGCCAATTGGAAATTTCAACAGTTTGGGTGCCGACGAGGACCCGATCGGGAAAGAACCAAAAGAAAAACAAAATTTCCATCTCACCGTTGTTGTTCCACGAAGCTCTTATCCTGCACTTCTCCAATCCGATTCTATCTTGTACCCAAATCCACACACCCAACACAATTTCTTTTTTTTACTCTACCCTTTTTTTTTCCCGAACATCTTTCTACAACAACAACAATCGCATCGCGAACCACTCTGCCCAAAATGTCTATCCCTGCATTCGCCGACATCTCCAAGTCAGCAAATGACGTGAGTTAAACCCCATCAAGCTGAAGCTATCCACCTTCGGCTGTTTATTTCCCCTGGATCTTTAAAGGAATTTCCCGCAGCTCGAAATTCCGTTTGTACTGTGCATAGCATGCTAACCACGATAATTGTACTGTAGTTGCTGAACAAGGACTTCTACCACCTCTCCGCCGGCACCATCGAGGTCAAGAGCAACACTCCCAACAATGTCGCCTTCAAGGTTACCGGCAAGAGCAGCCACGAGAAGGCCACTAGCGGTGCCGTACGTACTTCGCGTTCGATCCCCCCCTTATTAGCTATCTGCGGCAGAAGTCAATTCTTTCGTATAAGCTATAAGGACGATCCCCCTCAGTTAGGTGTAGTAAGGACTAATAGTTGGACGCCTCGACCTACAGATCGAAGGCAAATACACGGACAGCAAGCTCGGTAAATCTACCACCACTCCTATCCAGATCACGAAGACGAAGACCAGCAAGCGCCGGCCAGATTCGCTCTCATTATCACTAGGACGAATCAGGGTACCAGGCCCGCCAGCCTTGCCCCTCGACTTCGCTATCTTCCTTAGCCAGCAAGGATCAATGTTGCTAATGTTCTACCGACGCGCAGGCCTTACTCTAACTCAGACCTGGAACACGGCCAACGCTCTCGACACCAAGCTTGAGCTCGCCGACTCCCTCGCCAAGGGCCTGAAGGCTGAGACCATCTTCTCCTTCTTGCCTGCGACCCAGAACAAGGGTGTCAAGCTCAACCTCACCTTCAAGCAGTCCGCTTTCCACGGCCGTGCCTTCTTCGACCTCCTCAAGGGCCCTACTGCCAACGTCGACGCCGTTATCGGTCACGAGGGTTTCCTCGCCGGTGCCTCGGCTGGCTACGATGTCCAGAAGGCTGCCGTCACCGGTTACAGTGCCGCCGTCGGTTACATTGCGCCCCAGTACAGCGCTGCCGTCACTGCTACTGACAACCTGAGCGTCTTCGCTGCTAGCTACTACCACAAGGTCAACAGCCAGGTCGAGGCTGGTGCCAAGGCTACCTGGAACTCCAAGAGTGGAAACACTGTTGGTCTCGAGGTTGCCAGCAAGTACCGTCTTGACCCTGTCTCCTTCGCCAAGGTTCGTTCCCTACCCAACGCAATTAAACACTATACCTTGAGAAAATGCTAATGAAGGACAAAAATAGGCCAAGATCAACGACCGTGGTGTCGCCGCTGTCTCCTACAACGTCCTCCTCCGCCCTGGTGTCACCCTAGGTCTCGGTGCCTCTTTCGACACCCAGAAGCTTGAGCAGGCCACCCACAAGGTTCGTATCATTCCACGATTTAAAACCTTCTCAGAGTATTCTAACATAGGAACAGGTTGGTGCTAGCTTCACCTTCGAGAGCTAAACGTGTGCGCAAAGAGTGCAGGATTGTTTTGGACTTGCTCTAGACGGATTCCCCGGGAAGCAGATGCCCAATACCCCCTTTCTCATAGTCACACCCCAACACCACCATTTGTACCCTAATACGAAGACAAGGCAGGATTCGCATTGCGGGCGGAGGATTTTCTCTTGAATGTAGATTAGACCTCTCGGACGTTCAAACGTCCGACCAAATGGTAATGCTCGTACCGTTTTAAAATGTACATGACTTTGACTTTTTCCTTTTTTTTTTTCTTCTTTGCAATCGTGAAGTCTATATCTGCGCCTCATAATATGTACACCAACGCGTCTCGAGATCGGTATCGGGAGTAGATTTAAGTAAGCTCCAGCTCTATGTATGTATCCTATCGCGTCGTAGTAGTCGAGCCCTTTTTGCCCTTCCGATTTTGATTGCCATCACCCCCACTACCACTGCCACTACCACTGGTACTACTACCCCTCCATATCCGACTTATAGCAAACGGACCCAAAATACTCACCATCAACACACCCCCAATCACGAAAAACATCCCCGCCATCCCCCGCTCCGCCTCGACGGGCCCCTGCCGCCCCTCGAAATGCGCCCGCCGCGCCGCCCGCCGCCGATCGCTGTGCCGCCCCGTGCGCTCGTGCGCCTCCCGGTCGAAATGCGGCACTGCCGTTCCGTGCCCGAACGGCGATTGTCCGGGGCCCATGCCCCCCGTATTCGCGCTTCCCGTACCCGCACCCGCGCCCGCGCCCGCGCCCGTACTCGCTGCTGAGCCAGAAAAGGTTGAAGAGGAGGAAGAGGAGGAAGAGGAGGAGGAGAAGGAAGAGCCAGTGCTTTCCTCGTGCGCGGCGCGCCTCTTCGCGCTCTGAGACCCCCACCCCCCGCTGCGGAAGAAACTCGGCGGCGGGCCCTGGAACGCCGTGCGCCGACGGCTTAGGCCCGAGGCGGGGCGGCCGCCGGCGGGGTTCGAGGTGCTGCTGTAGGAGCCGTGGCGGTGGGCGTGCGGGTGCGAGGGGGGGTGGTGGTGGTGGTGGTGTTGTAGGCGGAGCGTGTCGCGGTCGTAGGCTGCGCGCTTCGCGGGGATTGAGAGCACCGAGTAGGCTTCGCTTATGCGCATGAAGCGCCGCGAGGCGTGAGGGTTGCTAGGGTTGTGGTCGGGGTGGTGGGTTTTGGAGAGGGCGTAGAAGGATCTGTGGGGTTGGAGGTGAAGGTTAGTAGGTGAGAATGTTGGATGGCTGGCTGGCTGGATGGGGTGGGGAGAGGAGTTTAGGTGAAAGTGAGTGAGGAAGTAAGGGATGGATGGATATTGTGGTAGGTGGAGCTTAGATAAGCATCCACATGGATCTTTGGGATAGAACTACTGCTTTGAAAGAGGGTCGTGAATTGGGATAAGGATTAAGGCGGTAGACTCACTTCTTGATCTCGGCTGGCGTGGCGCCTGGTTGTAGCTTCAGCGTTTCATAGTGGTTCTGCGAATTATCAATCTGTTCATCTCTAAGGCTCGCGGAGCTGTGGAACAGCTTCTGCGGTTGACGCCATGACGAGCTTGCTGGTGGCTCAAGGAGAAAAGACGCGTATAAGTGATATTGGCGTGGGCGGGCTGTGGAGGCGACTAAGAGAGATACTGCGCAGCGGAGTGGCATGCCTCATCCCGAACTGAATGGAGCTATAATCCAGGAATTGGGCTCTTTGGGGAGGTCGTATATAAGTTAAGATAAGAGTATCTTTGCGCAATGGCACTAGGTTGTACGTATGATAAAACAGAATACTAGATTAGAAGAAGTAAGGAAGAAGACTCGACCTAGAAATGCTGTCCCACCGACATCCGTAGTCGGACACGATGAACAAGTGACGACATCAATATATGGGGAAGGGAAGTTTTAGGGGACGTGCTCACTCTACCGTAGCCAATAAATGGTAGATCTATGATCTTATCTGATGTGACATTGTTGATATGACTTTAACCGGGAAGCTTTAATTGCTGTTATTTCTATAAGCGGAATGACTCTAAATGTACGGATTACAAGCATGCGGGAAGTTTAACAGAATCGAAGCTTGATTCAACTACGTATAACTACAAATTACATCCAATTGAGACACTGCCTACCTCTTAGACTGTCTTCTTGAGACGCACCGTCTCTTCGCTTTGTAACATGAGGTTATTGTTATCCCTAAACGCTTTATCAGTAAGCTCTAGTATAAGTGAAGACTCTAAGAAACGGAGATACTAACACAGTCTGCCAATTGCCGATGTCGATACATAGAAGCCTAATTGAGCGAACTGTTATAAATACTAGCTAATGCCTGTAAGGTTTACATAAAACTCCATGTCGAAGGAGCTATTCCTGAAAAAGGACCGGAGAACTCTAAACAGGTAGGAATTCCGTAATCCTTTATGATGGTGCCCCGCCATTGGAGAAGTTGGCGGGATATTTATCACACAACAATCCCGGGACGCTTGCCGGACCCTAGCTGCCGTTTTTACCGACTATCCAGCGGCCGTGAGAATAAAATAAAATGGAACGAAAGGTAGAGAGATGCGCGCATACACGGAAATATCACCATGAAAATCTAAGAGTCGTGTTCTCTTCATCTGAAGATGGCTCGAGAGGCTAAGGAACCTGTTCTGTCGGGTGTAGTTGAAGACCCCTTTGTTCAACTACCAGCAGGGGTCCGTAAGCTTGGAGATTCAGGGCAAAATAATCCCGCGCTACCTATGGAATCACGACATGAAGAAAAACCGTCCCTACCTCCTAACGGAGGTTTCATGGCCTGGCTCCAGGTCTCTGCCGCCTTCGTTCTCTATTGGAACAGCCTGTAAGTCTCTTTCAGCTTCCAATATTTACCCTCCTGGTAATGCTCACGATGGTTAGGGGTCTACTCAATGGCTTCGGTGCCTTCCAAACGTACTACGAAGAGTCATTGCTCATAAATGAGTCAACCTCGGCTATCTCATGGATTGGTTCCGTCCAGGTCTTCTTTCTCATGGCTGGCGGCGTTTTCTTCGGCCCACTCTATGACCTAGGTTATGCGAGATCGATGTTGGTCGCGGGCACTTTCCTCGTCTCCTTTGGCTTCATGATGACCAGCATCAGCAAGGAGTACTACCAGGTATTCCTGGCGCAGGGGATATGTATTGGCATTGGAACTAGCTGTCTCTACATTCCTGCCATCACCTTGATCCCGCCGTATTTCACCACTAAGCGAGCCATGGCGATGGGCACCGCCGGCGTCGGGAGTAGTCTAGGCGCAACCCTCTATCCTCTCATTTTTGAAAGACTGCAACCACAGATAGGCTTCGGGTGGACTGTCCGTGTTATCGGTTTCATCACCCTGGTCATGTGTTCCTACGCTGTAGCCGTGGCGCGACCGCACCTAAAGCCCAAGGGCACAGGCGCCTCGAAGAACCGAAGCTTTACTTCCCCCAAGGAGATGGCGAAGGCCGCTGAGCTCTTGGATTCGCGTTATATAACCCAGTGCATTGCCATTTTCTTTAGTAATGTCGCCTTTTTCGAGCCATTGTATTACCTGCAGATGTACGCCCAATCCCATGGTATGCAGAATGACAGCTTAGCCAAATATCTACTGGTAATTCTCAATGCCGTCGCTATTCCAGGCCGAATCATACCTTCATACATCGCTGACAAGGTTGGCGTGCTAAACACTTACATTTGCATCTGCGCTTTGACCGCTGTAAGCGTCTTCTACTGGATCAGCGTCGATAACCGAGCAGGGAACATCGCATTTTCAGTGCTATACGGATTCTTCTCCGGCAGCGTCGTTACCTTAGCACCGGTGGTTTTAGCGAGCATTACCGATGACTTGAGCATATTAGGAACGCGACTTGGCGTCGTTGCCGTACTGAAGGGCGTCGGATCGCTAATTGGTCCACCTATCGCCGGCGCAATTTTGGGCGCCACAGATAGCTACCTCGGGGTCCAACTATTTACAGGGCTAGCCATCTCGCTTACGGCTGTGTTCGCTGGACAATTACGGATTGTGGTCGGTCAACAGAAGAAAGCAAAAAGGGCATCCGAAAGTGAGAGTGAACCTAGTAATGAGTCGGATAAGAAGGCATAGATATAGACATATCTCGACATTTATTATAAATTGACGCCAATGCACCACTTTCGATATTCATACATTTCATAATACATATGGATGTGGGTTGTTGAGTTTACTTCTAAAGATTAACCCCTCCAGCCCTTGGAAATACCTTGTTCTTTATCAACGCCTAGATTTGTATCCTTCCTCTAGAGAAACCCTTCACTCCATTAATACAATGAGATACCATGAACTCCACGACGAGCCTTTCAATAGGTAATTGTCACGGTCTTGTTCATATACTTGGGGTCCCTCTCAATCAAGAGATTCCGCGCGATCCACTTGCCCGCATCTTCTCTCGATATTGTGTAACCGATGGCCTTAGACTCAACACCCTTCACAGGATCCTCGATACCCACACGGATGGTCTTATCCGTCTCGCCGTCGACTAATCCGCTCGCACGCACAATTGTGAAGTCCTCGGAGCTCGCGATCAGTTTCTCCTCCATCGCTGCCTTGTCGGCACCGGGGACCTTGAGTAAGACCTTGTACATGGGGACTATTACTAGAGGCGTGTCTCGCCCGAACCGCGATATGCCGGTAGTGCTGCATACGATGATATGTGGTCTGCCGTCAACACCTTGTCGTCGTAGTCCAGCGATGGCTTCGAGGACCGTGGCGATACCCTTTTCGCATACGTGAGGGTCGTCGATGCTCATCTTGGACGCGATGAATGCGCCTCCAATAGTGAAGACAATCTCGTCGACTGGATTAGTCTCCGACACTTTGAGACACCGGGAGACGGCTGCGATATCATGTGCGTTTCCTTTCACAATCTCAAGGTTGGGCGCATTCTCGTTCCCCAAGGCGGTGGTAAGTTTGGAGGGGTCTCGGCATAGCGCAATACATTTGTGGCCTGCGGCGAGGCTGTTCTTCAGCGCCGAGAGACCCACGCCGGTACTTGCGCCGAAGAAGGCAACTGTCTTTGGAGCCATATCTATGGTAGAATAATGACTTTTATTTCTTACTATTATTTTTGAAGAGTGAAGAAAATATCAATCCGAACAGGGAAGGTGCTGAATTGTTCTAAGAGATTATTGATATGGCAGTGTATTTTATCGAATATTGGTATCATAGAAGAATGCCCTCTACAACCGGGCCTTGAGATCCATTTTATCCCCATTACGATTTCTGGATAATGGCTCTTTCCAATTTGCCTGACGCTGACAAGCGACATAGTTCGAGGCAGTCACCGGCATGTTTTCGCGAAATTCTCGCTCCAGGTGCGGCTGAGTCGGGGCGCAATTCCCCCGGCCCTATATAAATGGCCCCGGGCGCTATCCTCTATTCGGCACCCAAGCTGACGGGATCTCTCCACTCGCTGCGACGTGCTCACGCGAAATCAACGCGACCGCATGCATATTGCGTGCGAACCTCTATGCTGCAGAGTATTCACGTCGTATCTCATAGGAAGCTAGTCCATCTTGGCCTAGCACAGCATGTCACAGGTGGCAGCCGCCGCCTTACCGGCGGTCATCCCGGGCAATGTGGGCGTATCGGGTGTGGGGGTCACCGATTCGAATTCATCCCCCGAGAAAAGCGCGAGTATTGGACCCTCACCACGCACGGGAACATCCTCTACGCCGACTAGTGGAGTAAAACTACGCAGCTGCGCAACATGTCGTACCCGCAAGGTGCGATGTGACAAGTTGACGCCGTGCTCGAACTGTCGTCGCGCAAACATTCCCTGCGTCTTACCCTCCGTGGACAAGATTCCGCGATGGGCTCGCAGACTAGAGCGTGTTGCTAATAGTGCGAAGAGTACGAAGGAAGCCGACCCAAATGTGAATCAAGTGATGGATAGGCTGCGAAGTTTAGAGGGCTTGGTCAAGGAGCTTAGCAGCCAGCTAGAGCAGGCAAATGCTGCGAGTGCTCGCGGCTCGCCTGCGGCAAACTCACCGGAGAATCTAAATCGGGATCAGGAGGAAGATCATAAAGTCGAATCATCACAAGTTGCCAATGTTTCTAGTATAAATTCTCAGTTTGGAAGATTAGTCCTCGGGGATGCAGGCCAAAGCCGTTATGTAAGCAGTGGCTTCTGGTCGCGTGTCAATGATGAGGTATGACAAAGCAATCCATGTTATCATAAGGTGCATTTGGATTTGGGTTGCTAATATTCTGCGTAGCTCCATGGCTTAAAGATGGATACCGAAGAGCTGGTCGGTGGAGAGTACGATAGTTCGGAAGACGAGGACTCCCCTGGCAAGACCCCGTCGACCCTAGAGCTAGATCGGTCTCCTTCCGAAAGCCATGCGTTTCTGTTCCGACACAACCTTAGTTCGCCGGCACCTGATCTCCGCGAGTTCCACCCCTTACCATCTCAGATACCCTTTCTCCTAAATGTGTTCTCCGAAAATATTAACGTCATGGCTCGTGTGGTTCACATGCCCACCGTTAAAAAGATGATACGGGACTTACCGGATGGAAATATATCCGCCTTGTCGCCTGCCAACGAGGCTTTGATATTTGCGATCTACTATGCCGCTATAACATCCATGGAGGAAGATGACGTAGGCTTCATCCTAGGCTGTAAGCTTGTAGCAATTACTTACTGTTCCTGTAGGTCGTAACGAATTTTGGCTCCCCGAAGTCCGAGCTCAATCTCAAGTATCGCCTCGGTTTGGAGCACGCCTTAGCAAAGGCGGACTTCCTCAACGCTCCCGACGTTGTTCTCGTGCAGGCATTTGCCATATTCTTATTCCTTGCCAAGCGCCATGACAGCCCACGATTCGTGTGGATGATGACGGGACTTGCTATCAGAATGGCTCAAGCCCTAGGTTTACATCGCGATGGTAGCCGCTTCCCTCATCTTACCCCTTTCGAGGTGGAGATGCGACGAAGAGTGTGGTACTCGATATGTATGATAGACGTGAGGTCGTCCGAGGACCAGGGATCGGATCTTACTATCACTCGAGGCAGCTTCGATACGCGAATACCACTGAATATCAACGATTCGGATATTGACCCCGAGACCAAAGAAACACCGAAGGAGCGAGAAGGCATAACTGATATGACGATTTCGATCGTATTCTGTCAACAGTACATGGTCACACAACAAATGATGGCACTGAGCCTCGGGGACGGGGAGCGATGTCTAGAAGATCAGAGTCGTCTTCTAAACGAGTTCTACGAAAGGCTAGAACGAACTTATCTTCGATACTCTGACGCGACAAATAATATCGCATACTGGGTCTGTGTCACAGTCACACGGCTCTTAATCGCTAAGATGAGCTTAATCATTTACTTCCCCGTGCTATTCTCATCCACGAGCGAGCACGCCTCCGAGGAGCTCCGAAACAAGCTTTTCATTGCGGCCATCGAAGTCGCAGAGTACAATCACACTCTCAACGCCGAGCAGGCTTGCCGGAATTGGCGCTGGATCTTCCAGACCTACACCCACTGGTACGCCATCGTGTACATGCTGATTGAAGCAACCCGGCGCCCCTGGTCCCCTGTCGTCGAACGCGCTTGGGTTGCGCTACATAGCACGTGGCTCATCCCCGCACAGTCCACTGCTAACAACAAGAACCAGAATATCTGGATCCCGCTGCGCAAGCTCATGGCCAAAGCCAGGCGGCATCGGGAAGCGGAAATCCAGAGGCTCCGAAGTGACCCCTTGGCCGCGCGAAGGCTGGAGGAGGAGGATCGGCGTGCGGTGCAGCCGGCTAGTTCCGGACCTTTCCCTCCTGGCACGGGTAGCGCTGAGTGCTTTCGCGAGCGGTGGCGGCGGCTCGTAGGGTTACTGTCTAGGCTATTGGAGGGCGTGGGGACTGATACTCGACCCAATATTGGAGTTAGTATGCCGTCAGACTTTAAGACTAACGCCGCAGGCTATCTCTCTACCCCTTTACATGATCCGGACATTTCGGTGTCCCAATTCAGCTTCGGATCGGCCTATATGCGGCCCAACTTACCACAAGACGGTAGTGTTCTGTCGTCGGGACTTTCCGACGAAGACGGCTTAAGCATGGCATATAATCCTTATGATCAAGTCACGTCGGGGTTGCAACCTTCTGGCTCATCCTATAACTCCTTTTCCACTGTCCCCACATCCGCAGACTTCGGTCCGGGATTCGGGGCTTGGCTGTGGGCCGATGCCGACCCGTCTGTTGACGTCTTCGCCAATATGGATGTGGAAGGTGCAGACTTCAATTTGGATCTGGATCATGGTATTGATTGGAACAATTGGGTTGAGTCGGCTAAGGGGATGGAGTTGTCGGGTGAGCAGCTGTCGGCTGGTCGTTGGGCCTAACTCGCCAAAGAAGGTTCATCCTCATTTTCGTTAGACCTAAACTCACTTGGCTGGAATATGCGAGTTTTGTACTGTAGGTACTTGGTATGTATCTATTATAAAAGCTTATATAAGAATATTTCTGCATCAAGGAGAATCTCCATACCTAACGTATCAGCCATAAAATAACGCTCCATGTAAAGAGGTTGTACCTGGCTGCATTTCGATAAGAGCTCCCGCTCAGGTCTTTCGAAGTAAATATTTACTTACTCGTGATAAGGGTATAATTTTACTATGACAAGATGCTGGCTCGAAAGTAATATGCCCAGCTGCCAGTTAAACCTTTAGACCATATGCTTATTACGAAGAGTCCACTCCTATGGCACAATAGCCCGAGTTTTACAACACCCTTTACAGCTCAAATAAGGCTTTTTCTAGTGAAATACGAAAATTGTCGAAATTTTGATAACTCTCTGCCACGGCTTTCCCAAAGCTCCTTCTTTTCTAGAAATCCCACTCGAATCAACACCAACAGTATCAGCGATGAGTTATACAAAATAGCCCTCGTAAAGCTGGGATACTCGGATGAAATCAATCCTGAAACGCTATTTATCTAAAGATCTAAAATATTACATCTATACGAAACAGGGTTCGTAAAGTCAAATAAGGTATCTGTCTTATTGCAAATGGCGTATACCGAGTGTTTGTGATACATCTATGGACACATATAGTATAACCTTTATATTATATAAGTACTAAACATACGTTGTAAACATGATAGGCAAGGGTGAAGTTGACAATGTCTAGCGTGAGAATTGATATTCAAATGTTAGGAGTATGTCGGTCTGAGGTGACTGGCTCAGATATGAGTCTCTTAAGTCCTCTAAGTCCACCTTCCTTCTAGTCTCGTATCATCCACCCGACGGTTAGGACAGAAATTGAAGCCTACACTTTAACTTCAGAAAGCGCAAGTCTCTAGCCATCTAAAGGTCACAACCCGATGGCTTCACGTTGGTTCGCCGATAGTTTAGCTACAAAGCGTGAGACAAATTAGCGGGATCAATCGACTAATATTAAAATATAAAAGTAAGATGCCTACGTGCCCTTGTGTTTTAAAATTGACCACAGCTGTGTCGCAAGTATAGCGGTGTTGATAACAGCGCTGATCGTAGAGAATATGAGAAATGAAGATTCAGAAACATTCTGTTGAGCATTCATTACTTCAACAGGAATGACGCTATAATTGGTGGCGTTCGTCATTTTGTTGGAATGATAAATACGTGCGGTTAAATCATGTGATGTCGCTTGTCGCCGATACAATGAAAGGGTGTTGTAGATAACAATCTGTGAATTTCGATGCAGGCGTCAAATATTCGTAGTAAAATGCTGATCCCATTTGTCATAATATAGCAGTTTTTTGCAACTTGTACCGAATTCATAATATGGTAATGTGGCAATCAAAATCTTACTAGGCCTCTAAGAATTTAGGATTTAGAAATCCGATTACATGTAGGTACCTTAGGGAGGTAGCTAATACAAACCACCGGTTAATTCAGCTTCTAAGAATCATCTCGCTCAAGGAATAGAGCTATTAATGTATGTATTATATATCTTCTAAGAGAACTGCGGTAATGACCTCAAGGTTTACCTATTATCTTTACCATGATAGAGTTTCATCTAACCCTACCACCTACATGCTCTATAGTGTTTTCGATCCTGCTTGGGACTATTGCACCGTATAATTCCGCTTACCTGAGTTAGGGCAGTCAAGCATAAGACCCCGGAAGAAGGTTCGTACATGGCATGTTAAGTGACTTAAACCGCAGGATTACGTTTAGCTAGTTTATTGGGTTGGCTTGTATCGTGCTCTATAAATAAGGTACGTAGGTACATGAATGCTAGCAAGGCGATTTAGAGGCGCATTTCTTTTTTAGTTCCAATTCAGGTATCAGGTACGTACAGGTACGTTAAGAAATTAGGTTTACGAGCCGGCACGGGGGTACCTGGTACATAGAAGTAGGAGGTAAATATAGTACCTAGGTATCCAAACATGTACCTATATGTATTAAATCTAATTCTTGATCCGATACTTTAAAGGCTAAGTACCTGGTAGGTACTTGAGAAAAGACGACATACACTGCGAGGCGTATTTAGCATCAAGCTCACTAAAGGACCTTAGCTTGCTATATTGAGGATATCACATTCAAGATCCTGACGCGTAACTCTAAGATAATGCCGAGATGAATGATTAAGGGACTACTTCTAGGTATAGTACAAGGCATCTTGGAAGAAGGATATATACCTTGAGCAAGGCTCATACAGTAAGACACGAGGTAGGCGTTGAAATGAAACTATTATCTGAATAGCCCATTTCTTTGCAGCTCAAGATTATTAAGTATCCGGAGTAAATTGACTAGCTATTTATTAGTAATTCTTTTCGGCTTTTAGACCTCTCAAGGCCTCTTTCAGCACGATGTTGTTGATCTATGGGGTCTGGCCTCGCTGAGGCTGGAACCTGTACGTGGATTATGACCATAGGTTGAGTTCACATTTTACAAAGGCAAAAATACACCTGCAAGCTTGCGGAGTGCAACCAGCGTGGTCTCCAAACATTCCACCTATACACATCGCTGATAGGCCCTCTAGCCGGCCCCGTGAGCAAGCCATGGAATAGGATTATGCGCAAAATCCGACCGAATTTGTAGCTCTTATTGGCATAACTTCAGATTTTGCGTCAGATTTTGTCGCCCGTGCCAATAAAGCCACGGCGGATTTGCAAGATGGCTGGGCCGATGTGCAGGGGTTAATTATGCACACCCTTCTATGATATCCCGATATCTGAAGCTAGGCAGATCGGACAGGCAAGGCTCTGCAAAATTTAATCAGTGCCTAAAGCCTCAGGTAGGTACCATTGTATCAGATATTGAACGGCGCTATGATATAATAGGAGCGGTTTAAATCTCTGCTAGTAGCTGAATCTAGCGGAACTTTTTCAATCAATCTATATGCAGTCTTTCGCTATGCCTTCCTCCTCGACTACTCGACGTATTTCCCCAAGTGAATGGAAAATTCACAAAGATAGAATCCTCGAGTTATACATACATCAGAAACTCGCACTACTTGGTGATGATGGAGTTATCGAGACGATGAAGAAGGAAGGCTTTACCGCTACGTAAGCATGCATCGACATCATGTATACGCCTATTTTGAGCATCTTGACTAATATCTTGTAGGAAATCTCAGTACGAAACGCAACTCCGAGTATGGGAAATACGAAAGTATAGGACATCAAAGGAATGGGTAGGAATCATTTCCGAAATCCAGCAAAATCAGCGAAGAGGAGGGATAAATGATATACACCCCTTAGACAGAGTAATGCCGCCTAGTAGGATCGAGAGAGCCTGCCGTCGCCATGCACCTAAGACACACCAAATTACTGAAAGCCGTATGTAGTGTCAGCTACTTTGGTGGATATATAGTGTAAGGCTTGTGCTAACAGACTCTTTATTAATCTAGGTCCCCGTGATGGTGACCGCGTATTATCCACCCCGACCGAAAGCAGACATACGTCCGTTGGGCGAATTGTACCCGAAACAGTCGAAATGCCACCCGTTGAATCACTCGGGGGTGCCATTGATATATCGGCCCTTGGGGGCCTTGACCTCTTCAACTTCGATGAGGCGAATCCCCCCGGAGATGATTTTGCCTACTCTGGTTTCGGCGCTCAGGATAGCGACGGCATAGGCTTCGAGACAAGCCTACTCTCTAGCGATGATGGCGGTTTTGGCGGCACTATCGACTTTTCGCTCGGGCTGGCTATGGGAGCTGTTGAGACGAGCCATATTCAATCACTAGCCCCTGTCCAGAGGCATATAACGGATCTTACACTCAATACAGCGGCAACACCTATTGCATATACCTTCTCATCAGATCCTTTCATTTCAAATCCTACCAATTCGACCAGGCGCAAACAATTGACCTTCCCCAGGAGTCATTGGATTCAATCTCTCACGTCTACCGAGATTGCTAAAATGGTCCTTAACAGTAAGTGTGAATGATATCTTGTGTATGGTACACAAAATCTTGAATCCCATCGAAGCTAACTTAGCTACCCCCGTCCACAGGTATCTCCAGCGCGTCCATCCTTAATTCGACATACCGCTCCGTCTTCAGTACCAGCCGCTACCATATAATTGGGCAATTCATAACTGATGTCAACAAGTCTACCTTCTTGATAATGAGAAGAAAATTTCCTAAGTGGAAGCAACCTCCAAATAATGTTTTATCTCCCCAAGTGTGCAATAATCTTCTCTCCGAGGAGATCTTTGTCGGAGAGGAACAGGTCCGATTCGATATACTGTCCAACGATGACGCCGTTGAATGTCGTTTTTATACGAGACTGATCAGATCAATGACCAATGCCTGCTCAGGCCTTGAAGGCATACCTGCCTTTAGTGTTCTAAGATTTCTCAACAGGAACCACAATATTCAGTCAAAGTTCTTCCAGTTTCTGCGATCTAATTCGAAGTATGCAGCCAAGTCGCTTGCTGAGAGCACCTTTCAGGCAGCTATAGAAGCCGATGATGTCAACGTTGCCGAGCTTTTGATTGAGCTTCGCTTGGTTGATGCGAATGAGACTGTGTGTTTTTATGGTGCAGAGAGACGTACGCCACTCGAAAAAGCTGCAATAGAGCAGTCACTCGGTATTCTCAGGCTCCTTCTTAATCGCAACGTCGATATAAACAAGTCCTACGCGAAGAAATCACACTGCGTTGGCAAAACGCATTTATGCGAACTGCGTTACAGTGAAATGCCTATTGGCGAAACGTATTCTGGCGGGCTGGAATGCTTAATTGGTTCGAATTACGATACCGGCTTGACACTCAACGAAAATTTCTTGGGTCTAGTAGATGACTTCATGAAGAAGGGAGCCACAATAGATATGGAGGTCATATTTCCTATGCTCAGAAGATTTGTTGATCCACGCCTAGCTCGTTCGATAATTTCTGGATTCGTTTCTCAGACACCTTCAAGATCTGTTCTACCTATAGACCATCTCCCGGAGATCGTCAAAATATTTGACGAAGAAGATGCGATCATAATGATCGAATCTTCAATCGCAAAAAGCCCCCCAGATTATGGGAATCATCGGCACACAGAATTTTCTCGCTGTCCATTCAATTCTGCTTTGGAGGAGGCCGTCAGGCGTAGGAGTCTAAAACTGGTCAAAATATTACTTCCATATAGTTCTCCTCTACACAAAGCCTTTGAAATAGCTATCAAGGATAAGAACCAAGACATAATTGACATGATTCTGAATGAGGGACGAGATTCCGAAGACATAGCATCTGTGGGCACGTTAGTCGCTGCTCTCACATCAGGTCATCAAGAGCTAATTCGCTTCTTGGAAGAAAATGGTGCATTCAGTCGTTCAATAGGGAACCAACTCGGGAAAGCAATCACCGCGGCCATTGAGGCGGGAAACCTGATCTTTGCGAACAAGCTTCTTGACTGCAACCCTGACTTCGATGGGCACACCTTAGAGGATACTCTAAGGATTGCCGTAGCTTATGGATACGATGATTTCGCCTGCAAGCTTTTAGCTGCTGGTGCGGATGCCGTTTCACGTGGGGGTCTCGGGCCGTCGAGCGCCTTGCTCGTTGCGATGGAGAAAAGGAAACCGCAGGTTGTCCGAGCCATATTAGAAGCCAGTAATCTTAACTGGCTATTTTCAAATGCTATCCATCTCATGGATCGCGACGATTCTTGCCTAGCCTTAGAGGCTGCGATTGAATACGGCGATGATACAATTCTGAACGATACCCTGAAAGCATGCTCTCTTGTAGACTATTTACGCCACATCGAGGGAGCATTGGAGCTCTCATTTAAGAGAGGAGGGCTAGATCTGTTCTGGAAGATCATAAAGTTGAGGAGGCATGATCCTTATTGTTTGAGCGCGGCCCTTAAGTTCGCAGTGGGACGCGAAGACATTCTATTGCTGGACGAGTTATTCAACTTGGGCGCATCATCGGATGATGAAGGAGCTCTCGAAAAAGCAGTGTTAGGACATCCTTCGATGATTGAGCCGCTTCTGAAACAGTTTCGCCAGGGACATCCACGAGGACGTAGTAGATATGGCATCAGTGCATTGTCTACAGCACTCGAACGTTATCCAGAATGTGCTGAAGGCTTGAACATGCTTCTCGCTTTTAAGCTCATAGATGTGAATGGTATTGATTATACCATCGGTGGAGCTTTCACAAACCGAAATTTTAGGATAGCAACTAAGGGAAAATATAGGCGGCAAGTGACAGATGATGATATAGAACTAGTTAAGAAATTACTTGATGCTGGCTGGGATCCTAACATCATCACGTCAGGGAGAGACTCTGATGCTTATTATGCACAAACAACATTTTTAGATGCCATTGAAACAGGAAGTACGAAAATGGTTCTGCTTCTACTTCAATATGGAGCTCAGGTGAACGAGCCAGCAAGCTTTGGCTTGAAGCGAACGCCTCTTCAAAAGGCCGTGGAGGTGGGCAGTCTCGAGATAGTTCGATTACTTCTTGAGAAAGATGCCGACGTCAACGCTCCGCCTGCTTTTCGCGGTGGCGCTACTGCGCTGCAGCTGGCAGCCGTAGAAGGTAACTGCACTATTGCTACAATACTCATAGAACATGGAGCTCGATTGGATATACCACCGCCGCCAGGGAAGAACGGACGCTGGCCACTCGAGGGTGCTGCTGAGAATGGTCGGCTCGACATGATTCAGCTCATATGGTATGCCAACAACCGTCGGTTGGATAAGGAACAATGTCGGAAGGCCATGCGTCTCGCGGAATATAATGGGCACATTGGCTGTCGGGATCTGATAGCCGATTTGATGTCAGCCGTGCCAGCCGTTAGCCAAGGTTTTGAAGGCAATGATGATATCGATGCATTCGTGAATTTCGACTCTTGTTAGGGGTACAAACGGTGTAAGGGGAACTCAAGGCCATTCAATGGTTAAGTCTACATTCTTTATATCACGTATCTCAATACCTATCATATTTACTATTTTGATATCTCGTCAGCAATTCAAGGATGTTACAGCATCCCAGTTACATAGCAATGGAGACACCCAGGGCTCAGCGCAGAAAGAGTCAGGAAGTGCAGACTAGTACCAGCAGTGGGGATATGCAGTCATCGACCACCGTCAGTGACGCTATATATGCAACCATCCAGCTGATAGCAGCTCGCTACCAACTATAACCCATCATTGGTCAAGGCATATCTGCATTTTCGGTATTGGTCGCTAGCATTACCACCGCAGTCGAGGCATCTCCGATCTTTAATTAAGTTAAGAATGAGAAACGGCCCCCACGGAATATTAAGGCCGAGTTATCATACAATTCTTTAAGATATAAAACATTAAACGATATATAAGCCTTACTTAAAAAGATTTAACAATATAATTTATTATTAAAATATTATTAAATAAGTTTTACTTTTTAATTAGTTTTAAAATTAAATAATACTTTTTATTTTATATAATAAAGTAATTTATTTATATTAATATATAACTTTTTATATAAAAAAATACATAATTAAAAAGTAAGTTATATATAAAGCATATATTAATTTAACATTTTATATTTTAAAAAATTATAAAAAGTATTATTTATAATATATTAAATAAAAGCTTAATAAATAATTTATAATATATTTTATTTAATCGTTTTTTTACTTTTAATTTAATTATTTTATCTTTAATTTTTAACTTTTAACTTTTATTTTAAATTTGCTAATTAATTAAAACATTATTAAAGCTTTAACTTTAAAGTTATTAATATTTTTTACTTTAAAATGGTAAAAGTTAATGTTATATTTTTTTTAAAAAAATAACGTTAAATTAAAACATATATTAAATTAATTAATTATTTTATTTAATTAACGATTAATTTAATTTAATTTAATTAAACAAAAAAATCTAAGTTTTAATTAAATTAAAATATAATTTAATAATTAATTTAAGTAAATATTAATTTTAATAAAGCTATTTAAACTTATAGTTATTATTAGCTTTAAAATTAAAAACTAAAGCTTTAATCGGTAAATTTTTTATTTTTAAAATTAATTTAAAAACGTTTTTATAAAGGTAAGTTTATTATATAAAAAAATTTAAAATATATTAAAATTTAACTTAATTTAATTAAGCACTTTTTTTTTTATATAACTTATAATAAATTTTTAAAATTTTATTATTTATTAAAAGTTAATTTATATAATATATTTATTTAATAAAAGTAATAATTTAAGCTTAAAAGATTTAACGTTTTATAAATTTTATAAAAACATTTTTTTACATTATTATAATTAAAAAATGTTTTTTAAATAAAAAATTAAAAAAGCTTTTAAAAATAAAAATTAATTAAAATATAATTAATTTAAATAATAATTATTTAATTATATAATAATAATTTAAATGGCTTAATTAAAATAAATATATTAATTAAAAAAGGTATATTTATTATAATAATAATAAATGTTATATATATTATTTAATTAATTTTTAAATTAAAAAAAATTAATATTTATTATAAATAATAGTTTAAATAATTATATTATTATATATTAATATGTTAAAAGGCTTTTAAAAAGTTTAAATTATTAATTTAAGTAATTATTTTAAATAAATAAAAAGGTATTTAAAAGGCTTTTAATATAATTATATATAAATATTAAATTTAATAATTTATAATATTTAATTACTTAGTAAAAGTTAATAATATTTTTATAAATAATTATATATAATAAGTTATAATAAAATATTATTTATAAATTTAAGGTTAATTAATTAATAGTTTTAATAATATTTTATAATATATTATAATATATAATATTATTTTATAAAGTAATAATATATTTATTAAATAATAATTATATTTTTTTTAATATAAAATTTAATTTAAAGTTAAAAAAATTTATTAAGGTTATTATCACATTTATTAACGGTTCGTATAAAATAGCTTATTTGGTTAAAAAAGAAATATATTATTATTTAAGTGTAAATCTTATACGAGTAATTAACGGTGTAACTTTTATAGCTTTATTCGAATTAAAGCAACGTATATTTACCATTTAATTAGCTTTGTTAAAAGCCCTTTTTATAACAGTTATTAAAGCTATTAATAAAATTTACTTTTATATATATTTAAGCCTTTAATTATAAAAGAAATAAAGGAATTATAAAGGATTTATTTTATAAAATATATTTATAATAATAAAGTTTAATAAAATATTTAATTATATATTAATAAAAGTTAAAAGTAATATATATAATTTAAATTTATATTTTAACGCTTTTTCTTATAATTTTTATATTTTTAATAACTGGTATTATTTAATAAATGTTAAATTTAACGCTTAATAAGGTATTATAATTTTTTTTATATTAGTAAAATATTATTTGTAAAAATAATAAGATTTAAAATATTAGCTAAAAATTTAAAAGGAATTATATAATTTTTAATACTTTCGTTTTTAAGTAATAGTAAAAATAATATTTAAAAAGGTTAAAAAAAGGTTTAAAATTATATAAAGTATAGCTTTAAAGTATAAAATATATATTTAAGTTTAACTTATATATATTATATATATTTTATATAATTTTATTAGCTTTAATAAAAAGATTAAACTAATAAAATAAATATATATTAATAAAAAAAAGATATAATTAATAAAAGTTAAAATTAAAGCTAATAAAAATGTGTTAAATTATATATTACTTAAGATTTATTATAAAATAACTATTAAAAGTTAAAAATAATATTAAACGATATTAATAAATAATATTTAAAGTAAAGCTTAAATAAAAGTTATTAATAATAATTTTTAATGTTATAAAATATATAATAAAAGGGAAAAATAATTAAATTAAGTTAATTTAATAACATGTATATTTTATTTTATTATATTAAATAGCTTAAAAATAATTAAATTATTTAACGTTAATAAACATTTATAATTATAATATATCTTTTAAAATAATTAAAAGTATTAAACTTATATAAGTTATATTAAAATACCTTATACTTTTATATAAATTATTAATAAAAAAATATATTATAACATTTTAAATATAACTTTATTTTTTTTATATAATTAATTATTTTTAAAGGATTTAACTAATGTTAATAAGTATTAAAATATAAGTTATATATAATTGCATAAATATTTAAATCGAAATTAATTAATTACCACTTAATTATAAATAATATAAGCTTATTTATTTATTAAATTTTTTTAGCTTTTATTTTTTTAATTTATATAACCTTTTTTACCATATATTTTATAATATTAAAAATTATTATAACCTTTTATATTATTTTTAAATAAATTAGTTATTAATTTTTAATTAAATTATTAAATATAATTATATTTAAAAATATTAATAACTTTTTAAAACTTTTTATTAATTATTTTTAGCTAATATTAATTATAAATGTTATTAAAATAATTTATATAGCCTTTTTAACCTTATTTATACTTAACGGATTTATTAAAGTTAATATATAATAAGTTACTTTTATAATAAAATTATTAAAAATTAATATAATAACATTTACTTTAACCTTTTTTTATTATTAATTAATAAGCTTTTTTAATAATATATAACTAATTAAATTATCGTTATTATCGTTTAATATTTTAATATTTTAATTAAAATTTAACTTTTTCTTTTTAATAATAACTTTATTAATTAATAATTAATTAAACTTTTTAATATTATTAATATTTTTAATATTTTTAATTATAAAACGATTAAAGAGATTATTTTTTTTTTACTTCTTTAATATTTAATTTTATAATAATTTCTTTAAAAAATACCTTTAAATAAATATTTATATCTTTTAAAAAGTATATTTTAAATCACTTAGCTTTTAACATTTTTTATAAAAACTTATTTTATATATTAAAAAAAGTTTTAATAATATTATATTTATTTATATTTACTTTTAATTAAAAAATAATAATAAAATATTAATAATATTTTAACTTTTTTAAGTTAAATTTAATTAATATTTTTATAAAAATAAATAACTTTTAAAAAAATTATTACTTTAACTTATTTAAAATTCGTTATTATATTAGCTTTAATAAAGTTACTTTTTATATATTTATTAATCCCTTTTAATAATAAGTTAAAATTAATTATATAAAAGAAATAATTATTAAATTAATTTAATATAATCGAATAATTATAAAATTAATTAAAATTCTTTTTAATCGAATTAATAACGACGTAAATAAGGCTTTTTAAAATTAATTAATTTAATTATTAATGATTTTATTATTTATTATAATAAAGTTAAATATTAATTATTAATTATTATTAAAATTATTTTATTATTAAATAATTATAAATATATTTATTTAAATATTTAAAAATATAACGATTTAATTAATTAATTAATTAACTAATTAAATTTTTTTTATTTTTTTATTTTATTTTTTATTCGTTTAAATTTTATAATGTTTTTTTTTATAAAGTTAAAAAAATTAAAAAGTAATAATTTAATTTTTCCTAAGCTATTTTAAAATAATTAAGTTAATTATTAAAAGTAATAAAAAATATAATTTAAGCTTTTATAAAAAATAATGTAAGCAATTATAACCTTTACTTTTTTAAGAAAAGAATAAAAAATTTACCAATTAAGGCTTAAATTTACTTTTAACGATCCGTATATAACCGGTTGCCACACGCCTATTTACTTCGTTTACCTTATAATTGTATTTTTAGGTTTTATATCACCTAGCTAAGTTGTAGCGACTAACATTCGAAGCGACGGCGAGGTTGACGATATATAACCCCTGTAATAACTGTGAAGCTCTTTGACTAAGCTCAAATCAAACTACAAATATCGTCAAATCAAATATAAGGCGATATTTGATTTGATTTGATTTGGTGTCACGTGGCGCACCTTGCATGTAAGAATAGAACGCGTTGTTCCGCGAGGAGCTGGAAACTATTTGGCTACGGCTAGGATATATATATGACTCTTTGTCCATGGTGTAACATGACATTTGGTGTATGCCCTGCGCCAGACTTCTATAGCTGGACGTATCTTCAGCACACTCTTGTTTCAGTTTTCTTGGTGACTTTTATACTCGCAACTACGTTCCTGGCGGTTCGGCTATATACGGCATTCGCTCTCGTGAAGAAACTCGATTGGGATATTTGTAATTGATCCATCAAGTCCGATCGAATTTTCAGTTGCTAACTTTCACAGTATTTATCGTCGCAGCTTGGGGGACCTCTCTGGCTTTTTTCATTGCTATGCTTTTAGGTGGGGAGGTCATCCTGGAGATTCGTGAATGATCGCTAATTAGATCCCAGCCAGACCGACCGGCTTTGGTAGACACCTGTGGGATGTAACGCCAGCACAATTAAAAGGATACTACGACGTAAGCTTTCCCCCGCGTCCGGAGTCGGCTGTTACCAAAGGGGTCTCTGTTAATGTCATCATAGGTTCTATTACTCGTTGCTATCACCTATCTTTGGCCGCCTACCTTTACCAAGTTCGCAATGCTGGTTCTCTACCTCCGTATCAACCCCTTTAGACCGTTCCAAGTATGCGTATACGTCGTGGCGTTCCTCATAGCCGCATATACTATTGTATTCACAGTATTATTCTGCGGTCCTTGTAACCCTATGTCAGTTGGAAGTGGTGCTTGCCTTAACAGCATAGCAATATCGCAGGCCGTTCTAAATATTGTATCCGACGCGGCTTTTATTATCCTTCCCATACCAATGATACGTCGATTGAATATGCCTTTGAAGCAGAAAGTAGTCCTCGGTGTCCTGATCGGACTGGGATCTGCGTAAGCTTTCTTTCCTTCAGGTCTTGATCACATCTCGCTAATGAGGGTTCAGAGTCGTTCTTGTATCCATCGCCAGAATTTCATACGTCAAAGCAATGGTGGTCAACCCTGACGTGACGTGGACACAGGCAGAGGCTGCTGTATTTTCGTCCCTGGAACTGAATCTAGGTATTGTATGTAACAGCTTAGCACGTCTGAGGCCATTTGTTAGGGCATATTTCCCTTCGTGGGCAATGTCCTTGGGTGGGTCTGAGATACCTGGGGAGTACCAACAAGTAGATCTTGACAGTGGACCACAGGCGTGGAGAGGGGACAAGGCAAGCCATGCATATCAGCTAGGGGTTGCTGAGTCTGGGGAAGCGTTTGGTTCTGGACAGCTGACTAACACAACGAGTGCGATTCATGTCACTAACAATTATGAGGTCGGCTACAGCCCCAATGGGTCAACCCCAATCGGAGCAGGAAGCAGAGAGAGTATTTTATGAATGGAACGAAACAGCAGGAGGACTGCGTGAATGCATGATAAGGCATTGCTCTAGGACGCTGTGCGTCTGTTCCTATGTTCAGGGGGTAGGAGTTTTTCATAGAATGTTTTTACTTCATTCACAATATATCTAAGATAATAATTATCTTGCAAGTATTCTACACCCTCTTCCTTCTTTATCTGACTCAAGATGATTCGGATAGCCATCTGACAACCTGGCATCCTATATAGGAACTTAGCATTACCATCAGTCAGAATACCTATAAGTGGTTTAAGCTTTGATAGATAGCCCCTCACTCTTAACCAGATATCCGTATTCTAAATTACTCTTTCACATATTCCGCCAGTGATTCCAACAATTCGAAAGTCCCATGATCTGTTACAGCTGCGGCATGTCGTTCTGTCATGGTGAATACATTTTCGTCCGGCTGCATTCCCGGTGCTGTGAGAGCCCAGGCCAGTCCATGCAACACATGCTTCCGATAATCATGCCATATATCCTTCTTTTCGAGCTTTGGGCCACCACCTTCATGTAGTGCTTGCAGATAATATTTGACCAGATCAACCTCATGTTTTCTGCGCTCCTCTATAGTCAGAGCGCCAGTGATGAAGTACGCTACGTCCTGTACGTTGACACCGGCGTGAGGGGCTTGCCAGTCAATGAATCCCGGCCGGCCATCGGGCGCAATGAACGTGTTTCCAATGTGTGCATCACCATGAATGACGCACTTCAATTTCGGATTCTCCGTTACCCACATCGTTTTGAAAGCCCTTTCCATGCGCTCACGATTCGCGATAGCCTCCGGCAAGGGCGGCGCAGCAGCGCCCTTGAAGCGTAGTTCCCACGCCGGTGGACTCAGCAAAGAGATAATTATCCCCTGCAGGGGGTTTCCTCCCATCATCTTGTCGCCAGCGAGCGACGGGAAGACTTTCTCGGAAGCACCCCATGTTCTAGCGTGGAGTGCCGCGAGCTCTTTCACCCCAGCACGGACTCTGTCGACAGGCCATGTTTTCAACGGCTCACCGAAATCGCAGCCTTGAACGGCTAGATTAGCCATAACAACAAGTCCTTGGCCAGATACTGTGTCAGTGCCACAGTACCAGACTTTAGGTAGGTTCATCTTGACAATTGGACTGAGATAAAAGTAAAACTCAGCCTCGCGACGATAAGTCCACATCAAGCTAGGGTGAAGCGCCATGAGTGCCTTGTTAAAGCCTCCCTTAATGCAAATATGAGTCGGCATGCTATTTGCATCGGCTTCCTCCTCGTAAGTTAGATCAATCAGAATCTTACTCGCTGTTGAGTGGATTTCCTTCACAATAGTCATAGTCTTGACTTTACGCCCCAATATGTTGGTACACCACCCCGCAGTGATCTCCTGGGGCGTTAAGGGTAGCGGTTCGCTCGAGTCTAGTGCTCCTTTTGCGCCTGGTGGCGTAGGATAAGGGGATGAAGTCATCGGCTTGGGAAGTACAAGGATTCGAAAGTTCGTTAGTCCCCTGAAGTCATATTGGCTATGGAAAGAGAATTTGCATTTATATTCAAACATCTGGGAGTATGCCCTATGTACCTAGTTAAGGCTGTTGGTGGAACAAACCTACCAACCGAAGTAACGCTACGCTGGAGGTCAGCCTACTTTAGGCACAGGGGATGATGCCACATTGAATCGGGAGCGGGGATATAGCATAATAATTCACTAGTGGTCCTGATGAATCCTAATACGGTTTAAAATCGCGATGCTTATCTCGTGATTAAATATAAAAGGGGCATACCATCCCGTATGTTCTCGGAAATATGAAATCTACAAGATATTAAACTGAAGTGGGATGCATCACGGGTTGGCGCGAAGGATATGCTGCAACAGCAATTCGAAGCAGATGAAGACCCAAGAAATTGCGTTTACTGAATGCCATGTATATCTCTAGCTTAACCCAAAGAGCTTGGTATCGTCAAGCGCTAGAACATTAATTGAGACGGAAACCTACTTACTACACAGTTATATACCTATCCTAGACCCAGCCAGACAAGGTCCCAAATTCTCCTAATCTTCTTTTTAACTTAGAATTCACGGCGTTTACGACTATCTCGACTCCTTTCTAACTGTCTCGGACATAAATCGCATGCTTCTGATTAATCCTAGCGTAGCAGAGTTACAGCCACTAGACGAAATATGACAGTCGCTGAACGTGGAAAAACGAGGGGCATGGGCTTGTTGGTTGGGCTACCCCGCTGTCGACCCCGAAAAGATGCAGCCCTTCTTCTAGGGACGCTGGTGTCGATGCAAGAATAGCTGGGTTAAATATTCTAACGTGGATGGCGCGGACGCGGACGCCGTCCGGGCTGATGCATGCTAGCTTCGAAGGCAATTAGAAAAACGTTTAGATATTAGAGGCTTCACGAACGTCTCCGTTAGAAGCGCTGAAACTTGGATCAGGAAGCGGGGAAGAATGGACTAGGTATACAAGTATCTACATATAAATGTGACCGTGCTGGTCTCAAGATCGTCCCTTGCGTTGAGGCTGAAGGGATCTTCCGGCATACATTTAAATAAAATAGGAGTTGACCGATATAGTATTTATTACATGAATAATGGGCTCTTTCATTTGGTAGGTGACAATTGGCATATCTAACGCCGACGTAGTAGACGATAGATATTCTCTTGGAGGACAGGCCATGGGTTCAGCACATCCTCAACTTAGTATTCGAGGCTAAACCAACACGAATCCTTCCTATTCTTTAGGCAAGCATGCCCTAGTTGGCCACTCCCCAAATCTTGGTCCCACCGTCGAAAATACTCAATTTCGATCTCTACGCCTCTCACTTAAAGTCTACAATTAGAAATGCCCTAGCCAAGAAATACCAAGCCCAATCCCAGCATCAAAAGAAGACAAATCAGTGAAACAGTGCTTGCGGGGCACAACCACCACGCCGTGATCTAGATGCGCCAAGACGTCGCAACATGGTTGCACGAAAGGAGCAAAGAAGCGAGAAGCGAGAAGGACCAAGACCCCGATGACCTTGATTTTTTATCTGGACCGAGCCGGCCAACCAACCAACCAGCGGCGGCGAGGATGCCCGGAATGGGCAAAAGTGTTGGTTTATGGGCGGCATTTAACCGTGTGCCACCCCCATGGGGGGCCGATGGAGTGTGACTGGGACCCAACAACCATGGAGTTGGATGCCAATAAGAACTTTAAATCTACCTACATGGCTATAGGATTACGGCTTAATCCTGGTTTACATTGATGCCGATGGCCTTATTAACCGGTTATGATCACTAAGGGGGGCAGAGCCTCAAAGGTTAGCCATTGAAAACCTGTTGTATGTACGATTCAGGTCAATGCAAGTTATCTTCGTCTGTAAGATGCTAATAACCTAAGCAAGAGCCATGCCATCCTAAGCCCTGGAAAAGCCGTATATTGTTTCCCTCACGCCTACCTGCGAGATACCGTGAACGCCGCATATGATGTACCCTTGCCGCGACAAATCGTCTGCGGCTTGCAATAGTATGTACAGTTGAACCCCCGATGAGATCTCCCCTATAACTTCATGATATTGCCAACGCGACCTTTTTATCTGGTGTTGACCTGTTTGCTTAGGAAGACTCCGTATGATAGTTGGAGTTTGTCCTTAAGGAAAGATGGTATCAAGATTCAGGTGTCTTCCAGGCAGGTTTCTTACACTCGCCCATGGCGTCAATCCAGTCGTTGATACCCTTCAGATGCCAACCGCTTACCCATTTGGCGTTGGGGTTACTATCGTCGGGAGCTGCCTTAGGTGCACCTAATTTGAAACTCTTGGCTGTACAGCACACTTCTTCGTGCCAACGATATTGGAAGCACGATCGATTCCGTTTCTTCTCGTTCATCGACTTCTTCCATTCCTCCCTAGCAGCAGCGTCGCTGGGCGAGGTATCCTCGGCAAGTTCCGTGTCATTAGCAGTGCCGGGTTCATCGTCCTTTCGAGCCACAATTGGTTGCAGATCCCATTCATCTTCATCTGGGATGTCTTGGGATCCGCAGACCTTCGCACAATTCTCAGGTGATTTCCAGGCCTCTTTCTCAACATCATTCATTTCGTCCTCATTCTTCTTTCTCTCACGCATATGTGCGTCAGCCCGTAGCTGGGCCTCGGGATCTGGGTTGAGGTAGCAGACATCATCCGATAGGTTATCCCAGTTTTGTCGCGAGACCTGCATCTTTGGCTTAATCAGGCCCTCGTACAGATCCTTGATAAGAAGAGTGCGCTATCGAATGGTCAATTCTAATCCTTGTCCATATCCACTCAACGTATGGGGGTGGCAGTGTAGTGTCGAAATAGAGGGGAACAAAAACACTTTGCTTACGTCGGTCTTGCGCGTTTGCTCAAACTGCCATACGCTGCTAATTTCTTCCGCATTCATATGGTGCATGCTAAAGATCGGCTCACACCAGTGACCAGGACCATACGGTAGCGTGCTAGGCTTCTCGCCATTGATCATGGGCCAAATTTGTTGGATTTTGACGTTCTCGTATTCCTCTAAGGCCTGCGCTAACATCAAGTCTCCGCAACATTCGTGGGCACCCTTGACATTATACTGCTTGACCATACCAGGGTGGTATTCAATCAAGTGCTTCAGTAAGGTGCCACTCAGTATATACCCGGAACCACCGTGAGCGAATGGAGTCCCTCCAATAAAGCTTCGGCTACCCAAATAGAGCTTCTCGCGAGGACTCAGGCGGGATTCCTTCTTAAGCCAATGCATAATGTTGGCCCAGAAGAGATAAGTATCAGCCTCGGCGAAAATGTACCAGTCGCGTCCTGGGCGCATTCTCCATGTTTGCTCCATCATTGGAAGGAACTTATACTTGTCCAGATTCCATGCTTTCTGTCCATCTCTCTTTGCATCAACACATGACTTCTGTGATACTGGGCATTCCTTTTGGTCACGATACAAGTCGAAATCAGAATTGTGGGCCTTTGCGGATTCTTCGAATTCGGCCAGAGCATCGTAAATGTGGTAGGGTCCAACTTGTTGCTCCTAGAACTTCGTTAGCTCTCTGCGTATTTTACGACGGTCCCGCGCTAGAGGTCGCGCCTAGCGCTGAGATTAAAAAAATAGGGGTCGTACCATGTCGGAAAATATGAGGAAATCGGGAAGACATTTTAATGTCGTTAACAGGTGTGTTGGGATTCTGTCAAAGGCCTCCGTTGCGCCTGTCTTCATGACCAACATGACGCCATCCGTGTCGGGGAAATTGGCACAAGGATTGCTGGAATTGTAGTATTGATTGACAACGTCCGCATTTCCTTCAGTGTATAGCGTATTGTTGAATACTGGGCCACCAAAGTAATTCGTAACGCTTTCGTAATAATCACGAGCATACTCGAAGGGGGATTCGTTCCAGCGTGGGCGGGTATGCGCGTAAGTCGCGATCAAGGCCAAGATGGCGATGGCGCTGTAGATCCTGAGTCGGCGCGAAGGTGACACAATCATGTTGACTGGTGGCCCTGAGGACTTGAACGCGAGCGGCATTAAGAAAGAAATTCCCGGGGGGTTTGTCGATAGGAACACATTGGTGAATGTGGTCCCGACGAAGTAAATTGGCAGTAAAGACTGTGGAAACGTACGGAAGTACCAAGGTGAAGGAAGAACAATGGTGGGCTCAAATGAGTTCAAACAGAACTCCCAAGTGGGATGAGATTACGAAAATAACATGATCAGAAATCAAAGAGAGGACTTGGGAAAGTCGAAAAGTGACAGACACTCTGCCATTCAAAAAATTACGAGATTCCCCTTGATAGGCAATCGTTAGCAGGTGGAGGGCTTGCGCTTACCTACATTGAACACATGCAGGCGGCACACAGGTACAGCACCCGTATCACGAAATTTACTTAGGAAGACCATGTGTATGGCACCGTAATAGGCTTGGTTACCCGGTCCAGATCCATGACTAGACCTGAAGAGTGGAGATCTGCGGCTGGAAGATACCCTGACTAGTTAGCCGTTTGTACGATGTCATCTCGTATCACTTATATACCATCAAATGGTAAGAGCCAGGGGTACAACTAGTAAACTTGGCAGCGTGTTATACACGGGTGTACATAAGCTACACTAGAGAGAAATGTAGATTTATAAATTGTAAAACATTGGATGTCTTTGATCTCTCCTTCCAGGTATGCCATGAGCCCATCAAAAAGGGACGGAACGGGGGGCAGTGAACAACACTAATGCTGTGTTACCTCCCCATCGGTGCGCCAGTGCATCATTAGGTGCTACACAGGTACATCTTCCCCCACCTATTGCCCAAATCTTTGACTCACATGCAAGCAGCCGGAGGACGTGGTTATTTCGCGTTCTCTGGTTGTTATAATCGAAACCTCTGCAGAAATAAACAAGGAAGCTATGTACAACAATGGTAATATGATTCGAATGCGACTAGTACTAAAATATTCTTCTATTTGTCAGCTAGCAGTGCCTCTTATCCCCTGTGTATTTAGTAACCAGCTTAAGCGAGTGACGCTTCAACCACGTCAGCTAGGTATGAGCACCGCAATAAGAAAAACAGATACGATAGGACATGATTACAAAGCTTACGTATTCTAGGAAATAAGGGGTAATCATATGTTAAAGTAGAATATATCCGAAGATACTCGCAGTTACTGTATTGCTTCATTCATACTACGTATATTTATATCGCACACGTTTTTGTTTTAGCAGTTGAATTGCCTTTAAGAATTTCGTCTGATCAACGGCTAAACGGCCTAAACATTCAGCTCCCAACAGCGTGGGGGGAGCCCCGGACCACTGCACGTCATAGCCGCTGCCAAGCATACTACGTCGTAATAAGAAGGTTCGATTGCCACGAAGAATTGAGTTTCATCTTTTTAAGGTTGGGGCATTTGAAAGCTATAGGCTTCAATTGGCAGCCGTTATCAAACATTAGGAGCCTCGCAAGCAAACGATGATATGTTTGCATTGGATGTGAATGGGCAATTTTCTAAATAAATTGTTTACCTAGGTACCTACATACAAGGTACTACCATTTCACACCGAGTATACATACCTAGCATAAGAAAGGGACTTTCACAAGCACCAACGTAAAGAAAACACAATCTTGGCCTGGATTTTCATCGAAACTAGGAAAATTTCCATCTACTAGATGTCATTGTGTAGAATGACTGAATGAATGAATGCCCAGGTATACCACAATGCAGGAGAGGAAGAGGCTTGATCGGATTCAGAAAGTTGCACTGCATCTTATCCTTATCGTATCAGCGTATCAAGAGAAGAGATAAGCTATGGTATGCTTACTTAGGTAACTAAAACGATTAAATCACGTGGGGAGAATATACGAGTGGCCCAAGCTTCTCAATAAGGCCCCATAACTCGAACGCGGTTCACGCCGCAATTGCCCAGATGCTCATGGGCAGGTCCAAGGTCTGTCTGATACGGTAATCGCGTCACTTCAATCGACCGCTAACTTTCACCTCACCACACCTAACCTTACCTTTTCACACCACCGAACATCTATCGGCGCATTCATCCAATCCTCTACCATACAGGTCGCAATTCTATTTAGACTTAATTCAATCATTCACAGTCAGTATTGGTGTCGTCTAGTACACATTCTACAAGTATTTGATTCTTCCAAATTCAACCAATTACCACAAGCTCTATCATCACCTTCTGCGACGCCATTTCATCTACATCACAATGGCTGAAGCAACACCTGCCGATACTCCGACTCTGTCGGCAATCCCATCTGCGGTCGCCTCAGCTACTGCTTCAGCTGCCGCGACTCCCCAGTCCCTACCCCCCATGGATCCCGAAGAGCGCGCCAAGTCCCTACACGTGTCGCTAGCTGACCTAACCGCCAAGGCGAACGCGCTCTACGCGCAAAAGAAGTATGAGGAAGCTGCCGAGGTTTTCTCTCATGCTACTGAGATGCAGGCCGAGATCAATGGCGAAATGGCCCCTGAAAACGCCGACATCCTATTTCTTTATGGTCGCAGTCTATTCAAGGTCGGCCAGAGCAAGAGCGACGTCTTGGGCGGAAAGCCTGCTCCTGCCCCCGAAAAGAAGTCGAATGGCGCCACTGACAAGAAGCCCAAACCAAAGAAGTCGCAAGCCGAATCATCGACCATTGGTACGATTGAGGAGGGAGAAGAGAAGACCGAGGCAGAGGAAGTCACAAAGGAAGGAGTAGCCATTGCCGCGGGTGCTGCGGCCGGTGCCGAAAAGGTCCCCGATGCCAAGAAGCCACTTTTCCAATTCACAGGCGACGAGAACTTTGAGGACTCGGATGAAGAAGAGGAGGCTGAAGAAGGCGAGGGCGAAGATGAAGATGATGATGATTTAGCAGTCGCATTCGAGATCCTAGATCTGGCACGTGTGCTGTTCGAGAAGTCCTTGGAACGACAAGAACAAGATTCATCGGAAGGAAAGGGCAAGGAGAAGGCCGAAGGCGACAGCCCAGCTGTCAAGCACATCAAAGAACGACTTGCTGATACGCACGACCTATTGGCAGAGATCTCCCTTGAGAATGAGAAGTATGACAGCAATATGATGCATCACGATCCCTTTTTCATAGCTACTAACACTAGCACAGGTACCCCCTAGCAATTAATGATTGCCGGGCTTCCCTGAAGTACAAGGAGCAGCTTTACGGAGAGGAATCCGAAGTGATAGCCGAAGCTCACTTCAAATTGTCATTGGCATTAGAATTCGCATCTGTCACAACGACCGCCGAAGACACTGCAGCTGGCGCGGGGCCGAAACCAGTCGACGAAAGCCTACGAAAAGAAGCGGCTGTCGAGCTAGAAAAGGCTATCAAGAGCACGAAGCTTAAGCTCGACGCGAAGGAAGTCGATCTTGCGATGTTGCACGCGCCCGAAGACAACGACCTGACTAGGAAGCAGATCGCCGAGGTCAAGGAACTGATCGCGGACATGGAGCAACGGGTGAGTCATCCACTTCCCCGTACACTCTTTGTCCTCGCGGGATAAGAGGAAACGATATGAATAGAATTAAACTAACTCCATTACTACAAAAGCTCGTCGAACTTCAAAAGCCGCCCATGGACGTCAACTCGGTGCTAGCTGCCGATGACGGTGTGCTTGGTGTCCTAGGTGCGGCGCTCGGCGAGTCAGCCGCCGAGAAGGAGGCTCGACTCGAGGAGGCTAAGAAGAATGCCAAGGACGTTTCTGGCCTCGTTCGCAAGAAGGCCAAGGATGAGCCGAAGCAAGAGGCGGCGAAGGAAACAAACGGTAATGGCAAGCGTCCAGCTGATGAGGCTGCGCCGGGAGACGATGAGGCTAAGAAGGCCAAAGTCGAGGAACCTACGCAATCCTAGTTACGACGCGAAACCGACTCCAATGGGTATACGAATTACGGTGAGGTGAGCTTAGGAGCCGAGGTGTATTTACCAATACCTGGATTTGAGGCGTCTCAAGTGTTTGTTGATGATCACTGAGAATCCAGGCACTCAGAAGTCGATTTGTACATTAATATGTAAAAACACAAAAAGCCCTAACGAAGGAGTTCTGCAGGGGTAGCATACCCGGGATACTGTATCTGCCGGCAAAGGGGTTTTTCGACAGCAGGGGGGCAGGAGAAGGGAAAGGAAAAAGCAGGAGGAGTGCATCATACTCGTTGGTCTTAGCAACTCAGTTCGGTCTGGCGTATTTTGCTTTAGCTTCGGCAATCCCGTTGGGCTCACCTTCGATACGCGATAATTGACATCAATGGACACGCGTTGTACAGAAAGGCATTTTGAACTAGACATCTTCGTGAGCCGAATCGACGTGATATACCGTGTTACATCGCATATCACCTCCGCCTTCATACGAGCAGACATAATCACTCACTTCACCAGCAAGCAACGAGAGGAGTAGAAAATCCTCTAATGACCTTACATCAATGAACCTATGAAGAAACCCGCTAGAAGAACGGGTTGAAGGAAAGAAAAAAACAACCAAAACCAAAACTCCGTTAGACCCAAGACAGCGCAGCTTCTTCTACTGCAAACCGTCGTTTGAAGAAAGTGTAGCGGCATGTAGGTATGTATACTCGTACAAGTCAAGTCAATCAAGTAGGAACTTAGACTAGACTCCCCCCCCTCTCTCTCTCTCTGTCTTTGTCACTCTCCATGCTCTTGTCATGCTCTTGCCATGCCATGCCTTCTCTGATTCAACCGCAAGGGGAAAACCAGACAGCAAAAGAAGAAGAAAAAAAAAACAATTCGATATAGCCTCTGTCATGCCCGTCATACTCTCTTCCGAGATGTAATTTTTATTTTAATCCTTGTTTTTTTTTCATGCCGCAACAAGACCCTTGATCACCGGCCTCCGCGGCGACGACGACTCCCCGTCCGTCTCGCGGCTATGGTATCGCTGGTACCGCAGCGTAGGACGGTCCAGCGACTGCAACGAAGATCCTCCGCCTCCGCCTCCGCCTCCGCCTCCTCTTGCCGTGCCTCCCACGATCCCCAGACCAGACCGTCCCCCTGGACTCTTCGGACTCCGCTCAGCCGCCAGAGCCAACAGTTCCTGCGTAGCAGCCGCGCCATCCAGAGGCAACTGCCGCACGCCACCCAAGCATCCGCCGCGCCCCACGACGGCCCTCGACCCGCGCGGATTCGTCCCCTACGACAAATCGCGACCGGTCGCCAAGCCGATAGCGGGGCCCGACGGCGCTTTGCCCTTCCCCTTTGCGGCGGCGGAGGACGAGGACGAGGGCGCGTTGTTCCAGGACAGGTAGGTGTGGTCGCCGAGCTTGCGGGGCTTGATCAGGTTTGTGATGAGGAAGAGCAGGGCGAGGGCGATGCAGAACCCGCCGACGACGAGCCAGAGAATGCCGAGGAAGTTGTTCTTGCCGCCCATGACGGAGAGAGTTGTGATCACGATGCTCTTCTTGCCTTGGTATTGGTCTGTGCGGAAGTCTGGGTTATGAGTTAGTGGATGTGTGTGTGTGTGTGTGTGTATGTGGTGGGAGATATTGGGGGGATACGTACTGTCGATGATGTCCAGCGAGTAGGTGCCTACTTGCATGGGGCTAGTGTCGTTTCGGCCGTATAACTTGCTGAAGGTTGGTAGACCTGCAGTTCGCATCCAGACGATGAAGTGCTCGTCCTCGTGCAAGTTCGGCGGGGGAAACTCGGCAGTATAAGTCCCATTAGGATATCGGATTTGCCAGTTAGGTGGCGGGATAATGTTGTCCAGATTAGTGCTGACTCTCGGCTTATATAGATCCTTGTCCGACTCCCAGGCAATCGAGGTGTTCTTCATCTCGTACGTCTGGTTCAAGGTGCCTTCCTGTGCAGGTGCGTTCAAAAGAATGGGGTTCCCGATGGTGTCGTTGAATAACGAATTGGCAATCAGCCCACAAGGGTAGTACGCTTTGTGAAGGGTCTCGTTCACAGCTAGGGGCTGGCAGGAAGATCCGGAGACATCGTCGTAGGTAACATCGTCGCCCGCGAGCTGCTTATCGAAGAAAGAGGCGACGTAGCGACGGTGGTTCTGGTAAAAGTTCTCCAGGCGGTAGTAGAGAAGAACTGGCTGGGACATTTCTTCGGGTATCTTGAAAGTGAGAGTACATCTTGTAAGATTTTCGACTGTGAAACCCCCGTAGGTAGCGTTAATCGGGAAAGCGCGTTGCCACAAAGCATCGATGGTATTGTTTTCTTTGAAAGAGGGAAAGACTAGACTTGTGTCCATCGGAGCGGCCGCGTCGGTAGGCGCATCGCGGAAGCAGTTTGTGTAGTCGATGCGCAGCTCCTTGACCTAGAGAGCAAGCCGTCAGCAGTGATTTGAGAGGCACAGCAAGGGATATCTCATACCGTAGAGCTAGCATAGATCAACAATCCACCGATGGGCGCACATATGATACCTATCACAAAGAACAGCGGGATAACTGTTTTCGGGGTAAGAATTGGCTGCCATGCTTTTAGACGTTGCTGGCGAAAGGCTGTGTTGGCGGGTCTTCTGCTCTTCTTCTTCTCCTTGGTTGTGTTGTCGATGCTCTCCGCAGGCGACGAGTCATCCATCTTGTGGTAATGTGGTCGGGTTTGAGGAGGATAGGAGAATGGTATGAAGGAGGAAAGGATTCAAGTAGACGTAGCGGGACCTTCGTGTCTCAAGTCTAAAGTTCGATTCTGTGTGTCACTCGCTCGACAGCGGACTCGGGGCGGCCGGGAGTCGCTCACTTAGCGATTTATTCTGTCGCGTTGAGACCTCAGCGACCGGTCTTAGGCATTCAAATGCGACAAACAAAGTGCTGATTCTTAATAACAGGTTAACATCCCGAGAATTGGTACAGAGAGAGAGTGTCGCAAATAGGCTCAGCCATGAATGTGATTCCGTCCGTAGAATTTCGTGGCTTGGGCCAAGAGGAAACGCGGCCAAATACGAGACTGTCCTCCTTAGCACAGCCACGCCGTATTATTACGTAATGCGCGTCCCCTATCGCTATCTATTTAAAGTACATCCACTTGTCACATGACTTCTCACTGAAGCCTCCTACATCAAAATCGAGAGGGTTTCTAGTAACAACTAAAGACAAACTCAAACCCGACGAAGGTTCTCTAGTCATGCACCGGACAATCCCAAATATTTATATAGCATTAGTCCATTTACACCCCAAAGGAAAACTCAGGGGCTACCTACCTAACATGGACCAACAGAATACTGCATATAAATGATTCGAGACGTAGTGGCTCTCATGATACTCTATGGCCTTCCACTACTAGGCATCCCTTAAGTAGTCTATGAAATATCCAAACCCTTCAATCACAATTGACTCATGAATGGCGACAATTTAGTTTGGGTAGAAGGACGTTCTTGAAACTATAACAATCTGGTAATAATGCTTTTGCAATCTTACCAGCGACGTTCTCGGCCTCAGGAACGGCAATTGCGAAGATACTAGAGGCGCTGAATACAAGAGCAGTGGAGAAGGCGGAGAAACGCATTTTGTTAAATTTAGAGCCTGAAAGATTTTAGTTGTGATAGCTGTTGAATGTAAGACTACAATTTTTCCAAGTTTAACGCTAAGAATATAAGGCAACTCACGTTGTTCGTAGTTATCGATGACTGGAGATGAACTTGAGAGATGATAGATCTGAGGAGAAAATACACGGAAGAAGCTCTCTCTTTATACTTGATGACAACTGACTTCCCTTTGCTCTATCCTCCGTATAGTTGTGGGATCACCCTTCCGCCAGCCTTCAACGCTATTTCGATTTGACGATCATCCCGAGGCTCTGCTTTACGATGAACGCCTTGAAACCTCGGAACGGTCCGTTCGTGTAGAAAGTATCCGGTAATTCTATTAAGGTACATCCTATAAAAAATGCTGGTTCTGAGGCGGTGATTAAACTGTCGCGTTCTAGACAACATCTTAATAGAGGAGTGTCTAGTTCGGGACCGACGCATGAAGTATACTCCCCTCTCACTCTCAGTCAATTCTTTCCCTTCTAGATTCTCACCATCGTCCAATACCTGAATAGTTTACTTATCTCTAAATATTAGAAATATGTTATCACTGCCGTTCCGTTACTTCTCTCTGGCCTCTTAGCTACGGGTTTGATCCGGCCGTACGGTTCCAGCCCATATACGCGGAATTATTGGGATATATCTTTGACATCTTAAGCTACAGCTGGATACCTAAACAGTGTTTCGACGAAGAGACAGCAACCGAGCTCAGCGAATGGCTTCAAGAGCCGGAGCGCCAGATGGGGCGTTTCCATTCTTCTCCGACCTAGAGGGGAAGAATCGCGTTCACAATGAATGAGCGCTGGGAGAGTCTTTCGACATACTGATTCATACTACTCAGGAAGAGCATCAAGCACATCGTACATTCATGATGCGCAGGATACATTGCGTGGCTGAATCCAAATGTAGGCTACGGGTGAATCTGAGATACGGAAATTCGAATCATACAAAACATTGCTCGCATGAAATTCTAAAGAGCCTCCAGCGAGAGGACCTTTCTTATCTTGGGGGAGTACGTTCCCGGTTCGGTGTATCCTTTGAGCGGTGTTGAAGCGTCGCGGATTAAATCCGCGTTCACTCATCACTTATGTCGAATACAAGAACACCTATGTTATACTTCAGAATTAATTGTAATTACCTATACAGAGTCATATACACACAGATAAGTGAAGCCTTAGTAGTTATCTATTTATGTTAAACTACATTAGGGATGTGAGAGAAATAGAGGGATAGGACACAATTATTTTTGGTTTCGTTATTTATAACCAACTGACGAGAACTGCGATCTTATTGCTGTCCCTAAACCGTCGATGCTATCACTCGCCTATTCTTACCCCTGATTCCTAAGCCAGCGTCGCTAAGCCTACCTTGATCAAGACTAGATCGCTTCAAAGATTGCTCTGGACCAACAATTAATCCACGTGGAAGGCCAAATTTTATCACAACGGCTAGCTCTTACGAAGAGGTATGTATAAGCTCCAAAAACGACTATTCGATGATGGATGAAAAGGACCTCTAGAAATGGCGCTACAAGCCGGCAGCGAACAATACACGGGATAGAACGGAGTGATGTAACATAACAGCGTATGTAAAAATAGAAATAACTTTTGAAAATTAGAGTACTATTCGAATACTTGACCTGTAAGTATTTAGAGGTTGTGCTATATTGGCCTGTATTTCGGATCCAAAGTGTGGCTGTGGACCTAAGCAATTGATTTCGCGCAATATCACGGCCGGGGAACAAAGCTCATGCCAAAGTAGACCATCTTAGCAGTTTGCCTAAACGAATTAAAGCGGTTGCCACGAAAGCATAAAACAATGATTGAGTGTTTTGGCCGAGGGCGCCGTCGTATCCTTTTCTCCATAGGGAGATATTAACCTCGGCCGAGGAGAGTTGAACTTCGGGCTTTTCCTTGCTAGAACTATATTGAAGGGAAAAAGACATAGCGGGGGGGATTATGAGATAAAGAAAACTAACTAGAGATGTATCTAAATTCTAGTTCACAAAGACAATACCATTAATCGTAAGAATACCTACGTCTGTTGAAATGTATAGTAACTTTACGCTCACAGAATATGGGAATTTTCAAGCCTTGCGAGCTGCTTTGAAAAGATGTGTTCTTGGTACCTAATAGGTAGTCACGATGCGAAAATTTCTAATTCTAAGGGCAGTCGAGTTTCTTCTGTGGGGTTGATGCAAGGAATCGAGCCCCTGGGCTATATAGAAATATAATTTAACGCTTCTTCTGTTTGCTATGTAGAGACTTTAGTGTGGCTTGAAAGGGCATCAGGAATTTAAACACATAAGTTATTCCTAATCTAGTCAACTCCATACATAGGTAGACGCCAAACAAGATGCCTTGAAACACCTCGGCTAGGAATTTCTCGGCGGTAATAATATTACCGTACTTCGTCCAACTAACTATGTTGATGAAGGCTGCGGTACTCGAGTCTGCATGGCTTCAAGTTGTTAATAACAAGCGGCAACTTACAAAGGTGGCGAAGTGGCTTTTCAAGCGCGATCTTCAAAATCAAAGATACCTCGATCTTGAAATGATCTCAGCAACAATACCCCCAACCGTGATGTCAAACCTGGTTAATTACAATACGTAGGAAGTAAATGGGTGATGTCTTACCGTAGGTCCGCTCCCACGGTTCCCCACATTCCGACGCCGGGTCCCGAGGACAAAGCGGAACGTCAAACTGCAGACGGGTGGAACTCACCTATTCTTTGAGGGCGTAATTCCTAGTCCCAAAAAGCATCTATGAAGTAAGTGATCGAGGAAGATCTAGATAGCTTCCATCTTGTTTCGGGGTTGACAGCATGGAAGTATTCTGGCTTATCTCACTGTAGAAATGATAGATCTGTGTGACGTCAGTTTGGAGGACCCATGTAACCTCACCGGCTGCAAGCGGCATAGGGTGTGCGCGGGTGATCGAATTAGGCAATAGGACACGGCAACGGTGCTATTCTATTGGTTGGAAACTTCTAAGCCCACGGCCAATCAGCCTAGATGCGGTAAGCTTACTCGCAGCGAATAGTATCCAGTTGAGGATTGCTTGAGGTTATCATGAACAAGGGAACAAATGTTGCTGATTACATACCTAGCTTGTGGCCTAGTCATATTGATTTAGTTACCTCCTTGCGCATGGTAGTATTCCAAGTAGACCATGACGTAGAATATGACTTGTGTTGTAGGACGAGTTTTTCCATCAACGCCTGTCGCAGTCTCCCTCATGGCATGATTTGGATCATGCCACCCATGTTCCAACGATGAAAGGATCAGGATCTTATCTTGACCGAGCTCAGATACAAGCATGGCCACATGCTGCCTCGGGTTAATATGTAGCCTGTAGATAGGTAGTTAGAGATAGGGAAGGCTCAGAAGACTTAGATTATCGAATACTATCGCGGATCATGGAAAAGGACTAAGTTAAATTTTCGCATTGGGGTCAATTCATAGACCAAGCTCACGGTACACCTTCAATAAACAGAAGCGCAATCAAGGGAACCAGGTTGGTATAAAAAATTCATTCGTGTCAATTCATGTCTTTAGAGACTCCCGATCTATGCGAAATTAAACAGCTCCGCCTAAAAGCAATTCATTACTACTCGTGGGGTATCCTCCTGCCTAGTTTGCTGCGCCAAAAATTGTCTCCATAATTATGCCAGTGATTTGGTAAGGGTCAGCATTCGAGGCTGGTCGTCGGTCCTCGAAGTAACCATAGCCTTTGGCAGCGCATTCTCGGGGAATACGGATAGAGGCACCTCTGTTGGCAATACCGAAGCTGAACTGGTCGATAGCACCAGTCTCGTGTCGGCCGGTCAGACGCAGTTCGTTGCCCTCACCGTAGACGGCAATGTGCTCCTTGTGTCGGCCTTCTAGCTTCTTGATGGCCTCCTCGATGTGCTATTCGTGCGTTAGTGAATGGTCTAAAAAAGGGAGGAAAATAGGTTATCTGAAAATACCTTCATGCCACCCTCAACACGCATCTCCTTAGTGGAGAAGTTGGTGTGGAGACCAGCACCGTTCCAGTCACCAGGGATCGGTTTAGGCTGGACTGAGATCTTGGCACCGAATTCCTCAGCAACACGGTGAAGGAGGAAACGAGCCATCCAGAGCTGGTCGCCCATCTCAATACCCTCGCAAGGACCAACCTGGAACTCCCACTGGGCGGGCATGACCTCGGCGTTGGTACCAGAGATCTTGATACCAGCGTACAAGCAGGCCTTGTAGTGGGCATCGACGATGTCACGGCACATAACCCTGCCTGCGCCGACACCACAGTAGTAAGGGCCCTGAGGAGCAGGGTAACCGTTCTTAGGCCAGCCATAAGGTCGGTCTTCCATGTCGAAGAGGGTGTACTCCTGCTCAAGACCGAACCACGGAACGTGATCGGCGTGAGCCGCCATCAGCTTGGCGCACTCGTGGCGGTGGTTGTACTTGTTGGGAGTGCCATCGGCATTCCAGCACTCGGCGAGAACTAGGATGTTGGGAACACCACGCATCGGGTCGGGGTATACGGCCACGGGTCGGAGGTAGACATCGCTGTTGTCGCCAGGGGCCTGGTCGGTAGAGGAACCATCGAAGTTCCAGACAGGAAGATCCTCGGGCTTGAACTTGCCATCTTCGGGGATTTTGGTAATGGTCTAGATACAGCCAATACAGTCAGCGCATGCCCAAAAAGAATCCACGCAAATGAAACTCAGGTACGCGACGTAAAAAAACATCAGTACTGTGTGCTGGATCAATGGTTCTGTGCCGCCACTGGGCGCAGGATACGAGTTGATGACGCTGGTTGCCCACATAGCCACTTAAGCCACGCCTAGCGAGTGCCGGAAAGGCGCGGTTTGACAAAGGACTATTGCGCGTTGAATTGTGGGGTCGAGGGCTTTCTCGGTGATTTGGAGAACTATGGACAGTGCCAAGTGGGCGAGGTCGGACCAAGCCGGTTCTATTCTCGAATCGAGTTTTGAACCGGTCAGGATTTAAACAAGGATCTGCCAGCCTAGAAGACACCCAGCAATAACAACTACCACCCACGAATTGAATCTCACGGGTCCCGATCAGAAAAGTTCAGGGTCCATGCAGGTTCCGGCCAGTTCCCGTACAGCCGAGGGGCCGGGGTGTTGCTCTGACACGAGGGTATCATGTAACAGGAACGCAGGCGATTCGACCAAGATAAGGATGTGGTGAGGCAAATTACGTACCTTGCTCTTAGATCGAACATGACCGTGAGCATCAATCCAGATGTACTCCGCCATGGCGTTTCCTCTCTGGTCGAGCTTCATGTACTTCATGAGCTGTAACGATAAGTCAGCATGATTGTTTGTAAGGGGGACAGTCGCAGCGCTGAGTGCCAACGATACGCCCTGCCCATGTGTGATGGTGATCGCGTGCTCACGTTCTCAGTGTACGAGACATAGTGGTTGTCGGCCTGCAAAGGGGATTCTGTTAGCAAATCTTCTCGTAAAGTGAGGGGTTGATTGGCTGGCGAAGGTAGGCTGGTGGGGTTCAGGCGCAGGATGAGGCTCACCATGGTTGCGGTGTTTGGCTGATTGAATCGGTCTAAGTGTGTTTTTTATAGGATACAACCACTTGCAAACAGACTTCTCGAAGAATAACTCTGAACGAAAGGGTATAATAACGAGAAACTCGTCGAAGGAGAGGACGGCAGAGTGAAAGTAGGTAAGAATTGATAGGGGAGAAAAGAGTCAGGAGAAAAAAAGATTGCGGGGGGACACTGCGGCTTTTATGTGGAATATCCGTTGACCGGAGTGACTTCTTAGTTGTAAATACAAGTAAGGTACCGTAACTCAAGGTTCCTGACGGTGAAAGATAAGGCGTTTCTGGGCGTTGTGTTCTAGCTCGTGGCGCTGAATGTACAATACAGGTATCAATGTATTCCGTACAGGTTGTACAGGTTTATCGGCTACGATGCAGGGGTCGCTGTTGCTGGGGCTTGGGGCTAGGTTTGCCCCACCTACACCGTCCTAATCCTCTTTGCACATGGATGCACTTGCGCTCAATGGCTGTGACCAGTCACTTTTTTTGGCCACCCTTGTTGTAGTGGGGTTGATGGGGTGTTCAGCCCACACGCCACTACTGTACTTCGATGCATGTGTGTACCGTACTGTAGGTGATTTCCAGGTTTATTAGTGCCCAAGGTGAGCACTACCTACCCGTACGTACACTACTGGACGTGTACGGTGTGCAAGTACCTGACTTCATGTTTTTTCCAATTTGATGTACCTTAAGTAACTTGTAGTCAGATTTTTAACTGTTTTCAGATTAGGTGGATTCGTCTTGAGAATACCCCCTTTTTATCCTTCTAGAACTCCACGCCGATGCCTTCCTTAACCGTTGGAATTATCCGGTCTTACTAACAAGTGGACATGAACTTACACCTAGCTGGCTGTACCTGGAACATCGGATCCGATGTCGTGGAACCTCGATTCTCGAAACCAACTCCAATCTTGTCCTCGCTTGCGCCGCCACATCTCGGACAATCCCGACCTCAATAATCAGGGGTCCGGCTTCACGACAATACATAATACGGTACGTACGAAAGGATTCAGAGCAAGGGAAATAAATAATAGCAACTTGTAGCCGCTCATGGGTGTCACATATACTACGTATGACCCTTGAACCTGACATTTACCAAAATCGAGTATATGACATCGGCTGGGTGCTGATCTTAGTGCCGGAGAGGCTACGGAACTACGCGGTAAGTGAAGTGGGCTTTCTGCACATGGCATTAAAACAGAAGCATCGTGGCCGATCGCAACAAAACTTGTTCGGAATCTAAGACATGCTAGAATAAAAAATCAATTAATGATTTGAATTACATAGTTCCCAACAGCCATTCTTTCTTTAGACCAACCTTCTGCAGGATGACCCTTTATGTTACATCCTTGTGTTGTCCGTACCTTTCCTTGTATGCAACGTAGACGGGATTTATTTCGTCATTTCCCATGCATTTCTGATTTTCTTAGATCAGACACTGACTACAATTGGATGCTTTCATTCGTGATATAAACGAAATAGACTGACTCGATATGCAAACTACGTCTAGCTTAGTCTACACATGAATTACCGCTCAAGCTGGGTTTCAATCCAAGACAATCCGTTGTTGTGGATAATTCCACGAGGAAGTTACAATATGTGGGGGTTAAGTATGTAACGGGCTAGAGCCCGCGATTCGGACCCTGGAGGCTTGAGTCATTAATCACGATAATTGTTATTATTTTGGTTTGCTTTTTTTTTTTTTTTTTGGTTGTCTCTATTGTATTACTCGGGACATCGTGTCTTTAACCGCGGAGGACGGGAAATAACCGCTAATTTTAGCATGTTTCCAATAGTGAGGCCCGTCGGGATGGTTCTTCATTTGGAAGTTGTATTTATAAAGTCTCCAGATGAACGCATGTACGAGGTAAGTTATCAAGTACTTGGAAGTAATATAGATTAACCCGCCTAGTTTCCTCCTCGTATTGCTTTTTGATTTCTTCTTGCCACCTATTTCTCTCTCTGTTATTTCTATATTGGATCTGGCTGTCTAGTAATGTTGAAACTAGGTAAGTAAGGGTATTCATCCAATGTTATATTCGCCGTTAACAATTGCAACATCCATGGTTTGCCAGTCCCGAATACCTAATTTTAGTTTCCGGGTCTTGCCTAGCCTCAATGAACCCCCAATGTCAACTTCAAAGCTTGACAAATTGAATCTCCCCCATTTTAAGGCGTGTCATCAAGTTACATTCATAAGGATACCAATAATGGGGAGTATTATGGAGTGGTTCATGAGCGAACCCTTCGTCACCCAACCATGAAAACTTTCTTTCAGCTTACGAAGTAACGTATTGACCCCAAACTTTCCACACTTTGAAGGTAACGACGTAGATTGCGGGGTTGGTGCGACGCCAGAGGAATTGGCGTTGGGAACGGTGTCCCTGCGTTATCGTTGGATCATGATTGGCTACTTGAACTTTTCATTGCCCAATTCCATCTAGTACGTAGTACGTAAGTATTCATGGTGAGCAAGGCCTGTAATTGGACGCTTTCAATTCGAACTTTTAATAAGGAATCTTCAACTTTATTAATCCCTCATCATTGGATATCATCTTTTCAAGATCGCCGAGAGAGATCTTAAAATTCTCTTCCTTTAATCCTAGCATCAGATTCTTTCGTCTACGGTAGACCGCTATGTTCCCTTTTTACCTTGGCGCGCACCTCTCTCATTTTCGGCGTCCCCCCATCCCTTACGTGGAGCAATTAATCCGGTGATATGACTACAAATCTACCACCCCCTTTTCCCCGACTTCCGCAAACGAGCTGACGTGTTTGGACATTGACATGGCTGGGCATCATCACTTCACTACCTTACCACCTTACCTACGAGGTAGGTAGGGTCAAATGGTTATTGATAACTGCAGCACTAGTCTTCTCTCCAAATGCTTATTCCGACCCCGTGGCCATCGAATGCAAGCGCTCGGTGATCCGAGCATAAGAATCTCCGAGTAGACCTCGGAATGTTCATTAACCTTAATCACGAAGGGATATAAATACGTGTGGCAATCCAGGAAGTACCTGCTTCGGGTATTTACATATAAGTTTGCGTAGCACAAGAAGGAATGGCCTGCAGGTAGCCTAGAGGTAGGTAAGACTCATGACTCTATTGCGGCCTGAATGGAAAGAGCACTCGAAATGGATATGGAATCGTCACGTGTCGACTTTCAAATTTGGTCGCAACTAGGCTGGCAGGTTGGTAGGCTGCCCGCCTTCAAGATAGGAACATTTACAGAATACACCATGCAGCCATCGAGGTAATAATATGATACATCATCATTCTCACTATATATTCTCATTTCCCTAAATCAACTTCGGTGTATAGATTTAACAGCATTCGTATCTGGGCTTCTAGTTCAGTCATGAATTGGACCGAAGGCAATCTTTCTCGGCATTCTAGAGGCAGGCAACGCAATGAGCTACTTACACGGCAGAAGCAACATTTTGCCAAAGTTCGCAATGGTTTACTCAAAGGCAGCGTTAGGCACAGCCCTATATCCATATCGTTCTTTGGCGCCCACCAGCCACGAGACTTAAAGCAGCAAGATAACTCCAGCAGCATGCCATCCAGGCAACCATCAAGTCCTCTCTTGGTCGAAAGGCGAAAGCGGAGTCGGGATTCACAGAGTGATCCAGAACGGCAGTCGTCGATCCAAGAGAAAAGAAGAAGATTACTTGATAAGGCAGACTGGGTTGGACTAGAATTGCAGCAACCGATTGAGATCACTTTCCCCGGGCAGCTGCAAGCATCAGCGGGCTCAAGATGGGCTAGAGTAAACCACCCACGCACTCATGGGTTACAGAAGCGTCGCGAACCCGCAAATAATCCAAGATTAGAGGTAACCAAAGACGATTTTCACGGCCAGCCTCTAAAAATCCAGATTGGAAGCCAGCATGTCAATCCAAGTACGGACGTAGCGTCACAAACAAACGTAAAAAGATATAGCCTAGCACCACAACCCTTGGTAAGATCATCAGAGGGAAATTCCAACCCAATATCTAGTCCAGAGCCCAGCCATGCTCGCCATCAATATATCTCTTTAACAAGCAACCAGTTCCTACCGATACCGCAGGACATCCCATATAGAATAGGAGATCGGGGTAATCTGTACTCCAAGGCCTACATGAAGCCACTACATGGGCCAGAGGAGCCAGCTCATATTGTGTATTCGTCATCGATCATTCATGAACCGATCCCTAGCCGAAAGAACAATTTCAGGGTTCTCGAATGGTCTCCTTCAAGATCTGAGGATGGAGAAAGCATGCAAGTAGAGATCGAGCGCCCAGTGAGACATATTCCACTATCTCAAGAAGCAGATCAAGAGCGTTGGAAAAGTTTCGTTCCTGACTCTTCGGACTATCTAGACGTTGATGTTTCGAATACTCCTCTAATTGCATCGCTATCTTCTAGTTCGGGGACTAGCTTCTTGCCATCTCACTTACAGCGAAGGTTGCCGAGCTATGATGTCTCAAGCGAACCAGGATTGAGCATAAACTACCAGTTGTCTGAACAAAGCACGGAATACCAGAAGGAACCCCAGGTTGCAATGCATGAAAATTATAGTCACTCACCTATACAGGAATCCATTCCTCGCAAGAACGAAGTTCAACCCATCGATGATAATAGTGCTTGGATGAAATTCGTCTTTGATGGAGACAGCGACGAGCTAGAGGCGACCGCGTTCGCAGAGGCTGCACACCAAGCGGCAGCAGAGATACTCCCCTCTGATACATCCGCAGGTAGTGTTAATGCTACTGAGACTGAGACTGCCGCTACATACGGGACGGATCTCTTCAGGGATATGAAAGGGGACGGCGGGAGTGTTCTCCCTGAAACTTCGAGCGAAAGCCATATGGCAACACACGGCACCATAGCTACAGAATCGGCGTTGAGCATTGTAGCCACAGCTGGGTCGAATGTAGATGAATCGGAATCGCGATTTCGCTTCGCGCAGCCGAGGGCTTTTGTCGGAAAATTCGCCGACTCCAGTGTCAAAGAAATACTCCCGTCACAACATGATAGAAAAAGGAGAGGTAGGCCTAAGAAGAAGGCGGCAGATGGAAGGACTGATATTCGGCGTCTTCCAGATTTCTATGGAGATCCAATAGAAGAGTACGAGGATGCATAAAATGCCTATATTTGCTAGGTAGGCTCTAGGCTATAAATGACGACTCCTATGCGTAGTGTAAAAATTATGGCCATACCGATAATATTGGGCATCAATTTAATTCCGTAGAACTTGAATGCAGAATGCGCACTTATAGTAAGTCTGGCCCGGGATTCGTCGGCGGCCGGGCTTTGCGCCCTACCTCCTTGACAACCCGGAACTAATGATAAATAGACGAACTCTGATAACTTCTCCCCCCCCCTTCTTCCCTTCTTTTACTGACATCATTACTAAACGAGTATATATATTGTCGCATACGCTTGTGTTTCGACGCATATGAGAATTTCCGATCTTCACACTAAGAAAAGATGTCGCCAGCGTCGGACATTGATTTGTTTGCGCCCGTCGAGCGGGATGTCGTCCTCGAGATCCGGACCAGTAAAATGAGGACGATGCCGGGTCTAAAGATTGATACCGGCATAGACAAGAAGTTGCGCTCCGGTCGCATCCCCGTATCCTTTATCGGGCTCGATGAGGATGAGCATGATCTCGTATTCCACGGTGGCCCTGATAAAGCTATTCATGGATGTGAGTCACCACACTGCCTGGCTCTCCGCTCGTGATGAGTAATCAACCCGCATTATTCTAACACGTGCCCCAGACTGCTGTACACATTATCCTACCTGGCAGAAGGAGTTCCCTGAGGCTGCTGCGCGTTTTAATCGTGGTGGCTTTGGGGAGAATTTTGTGACAGAGCGCAGTACGTCGATTGATCATTACCCCTATTCAACAGTGCTGCGGGGCGACTTGGCATTCTAAGACCTATGAAGTTATTGATTCTTACTACTCTAACCAGTGAACGAGCGAAACGTCTGCATCGGAGACATCGTCTCCGTGGGCGACGACGGCGTGCTGCTGCAAGTGAGCCTACCGCGGCAGCCATGCTTCAAGCTGAATCACCGCTTCCAATTAAAGAACTTCGCGCCCAACACCTACAAAACTAGCCGAACTGGTTGGTATTATCGGGTTCTCCATGAAGGCACAGTACAGGCTGGCGACGAGATCCGCCTCGTAGAACGGAAATGGCCCAAGTGGACTATTGAGCGTGTGCAGGAGTATCTGCACAGGAAGCAAGATGATGCTGCTATGAACGAGGAGCTTGCGGCTGTCGCTGAAATGGGCGACGAGAGTAGGAAGGCTTTCGAGAAACGCGTTGAAAAGCTCAAGGCCAAGGAGAAGCGCGCCGGGGAGGAAGCTAAAGAAAAGTGGCGCGACTTCAAAATCGTCGAGAAGAAAGTACAGACGCCGCGCGTCTCTTCATTCATCCTAGAAGCAGTGAGGCCGGACCCCGAGGCTGGCGAAATGCTGCAACTCGGCTCGCATGCACGTCTTAAGTTACCAAACGGTCTTCTGCGGTCTTACTCCATTGTCTCGGGAACCCCGAACCGTTTCGAACTCGGTGTCGCCCTGGAATCGCCTAGTCGCGGGGGTTCCGCGTACCTCCATCACACGGCAAAAGAAGGCGATATCCTGCAAGTCGGGCGCGTGACGACGGACGTAAAACCCGCAGGCGCGGCTAGTAATCACGTGTTTATTGTCGGCGGCATTGGCATCACGGCCTTTCTGAGCATGCTCGAGATGTACCAGAATATACACTGGGAATCCACGCTACACTACGGGGTGAGCGATGCCGCGACCGAAGTCCCGTTTCGGGAGCGAGTGGAGGCCCTTAGCGACTCGGTGCGAGTGAAGTTGTATGATAGGAGCAAGGGTGAGCGGATGAATATTAAGGACATTTTCAGAGATTTGCCTTGGAACTCGCATGTCTATGTGTGTGGGCCTACTCGCATGATGGACGAGGCGATGCGAGAGGCTAAGGCTAGAGGCCTGGGTGAAGATGAGGTGCATTTCGAGGCGTTTGGCGCGGATACGACTGGGGATCCGTTTGAAGTCGAGGTTAAGTTGGCTCGGGAGAAGAGTACTAAGACCCTGCAGGTCGGCGCTGAGGAGACGTTGCTGGAGGTCCTAAGGAGGCATTTTGGAGACGATGATGTGCCTAGTAGCTGCGAGGTGGGTAACTGCGGAACGTGTAAGGTGGCGCTGAGAAGTGGGAGGGTGGAACATAGGGGTACGGCGCTGATGGACGAGGAGAAGAAGGAGGCGATGCTGAGTTGTGTCAGTAGAGGGATCGGGAAGATTGCTATCGAGATCTAAGCGTTCCAATAGTAGGGTCACAAGGATAAGTTCAAGTAAAAGAGAGGTCAAAAGTATTTATGGTGATAGCTCACAGTCTTTAGGCTGTCAGATGAGAATTATGTCCTCAATACATACAATACACGCCATCGCGCCCTACGGAGCTATTTGAGATGTAGTTACTGGTTTTACACCATGATTCTTTCCATTTCTTTTAGAATATGACGAGCTATTGATTAGCGCGATTGACGCCCATCTGAAATAAGGGGATAGAATAATTCGCCTACCAGAGTAACGAACAAGGGGGAGAGGGGGTTTCAATCATTCTGTTTCTATGTTATTTAAGAGCTTACTGATTTATAACACTACCATCGCTCTGACTCGTGGTCATTTCCTCTATTCTCTTTACGTCTCCACCAAGCCAGATACCGATGACCACCGCGCCCGATGCTGCCCAAATGGCAAAACTCCACGTCATAGTGGCCCATCCCGCCGAGGCGACGACATAGCCCGCCCATAGAGGCCCTATCACGCCTCCAAGAGCAAAGGCCATAGTGAATAGCCCATAACCCATCCCATATACTCCTGTCTCCCCAAAGATGCCCGGCTCCGCAGCCTCTATAGCCTCGATGACGTAGGTGATCTCAGCCATAAGGGGGACGTTCGCGAAGGCTAGCGCGATGCCTAGTAGAGCTAGAAGGAATCCTAGCAGCACTTTGTGCTGGATGCTGCTCTCGGTGACGAAACGGAGACACACGAGCAGCGGTATACACAGGCAGAACCCAAAGAATGACGGCCATTTTGCGCCGTATCTGTCCGAAAGCCAGCCTACTAAAGGGGAGAGGAAGCCGGGTACGAATAGGGCTAAGAATAGGATACCTGCGGCCGTGGAGTTCCATCCAAAGGTGTTCTCAACGAATAAAGCCAGTGAAGCATCGAATCCCATCCTATTCACAGTTAGCTCTAGAAGTAACATACGTTCGGTTAACTAGATGCGATCGCATGAACTTACATGATACCGGCTTGAGTGAAAAGGCCGTATAGTGCGGCAAGTAACCTTGGGGACGTCAAGAGGGTTTTAAAACAACTACGCGTGCTGACCTTTTCTGTTGGGATCGTCGTATTCTGATCAGTGCTGATAGCCTCAACTTGTTTCTCTCTGCTATTGTCTTGTGGAGCTTGATCGCTGTCCTCTGGTGCTGTTGCTGAGGTAGAGATGTGGTCTGCACTCGCTTCAACGAGACTTGTGTGACCAGGGGAGGTGGATGAAGCGGCTGCCTCTACATCAGCCTGGTTATCTCCATCTCCTGAAGTGCTAGAATCTCGGTCTTCGTCAATCCATTGTCTGGCAACCTTTTTCTCGATCATGAAAAGCCGGAGCAAGATGTCCACCGCGACAACTCCGAACGCAATGTAATAAACAGGGTAGTAGCCCACCGCGCCGTAGACCGCACCGCCTATGACTGGTGCGATCAGCAACCCAATACTCATGGATGTACCAACGTAGCCGATAGCCACGCCTACCGCGCTCTCCATGGTGTCAACTAGCAGCGCGCACCCTACACTCCATACGATGGCCGCGCTGAACCCCTGGAGAAGTCTGCCTAAGACTAGAAGACCGATCGAGTGGCCAAAACATAACAACAGAGTCGACGCTGCCAATGCGACTAGACCGATGAGTAGGGGCCATCGTCGCGACGATGTGTGATCTGCGTATATCCCAGCGAGAGGACTACCGACAAATAAGGCTACGCTGTAGCAGGCCAGCAGAATGGAAGTCCAATGTTGCACCTGATCCTCTGGAATACCAACCTGGACTGTGAGGGAGAATGGGATGACTGGGACAACCAACGCATAATAGAATATATCAGTGAAGATGGCTAAGTTTACTAGTTTCCATATCTTAATTAGTAAGTCGGTCTTGGCATTCCTTATGAAGGATCTTGTACGGACCGGTGAGCACGATTAGAGTCGTTGAGGACCTAATGGAGAGCAGACACGGAGGTTTCGACTTGGTGTCGTTCTTAGTTCCCGACAGAAATTGCCGCGTGCTGCTGAGGAATCCCATCTTAGGGCCTACTTATCTCGTCCAGTTATAATTTATGTCTACTGGATTATAGAAACCATCGCCGAAAGTTAAAGTAAAGAATGCTCTCCTTACAGTATGAACTCCCGGCCCTTTCTCATGAAACATAGGTAGGTAGTCATCAAGAGATTCAGACTTCTCCGCCAAATCTCCGGTTTTTCTCTTGCATAATCAGATCGGTGGTGGAGCTGAATTGGGAGCTCGCGGGGTCCGGCCGGGGTAGTCGTCTACGACGGTAGTATTGATTACTATAATCGCTCATGGGTGAGGATTCTCTGCCACTTAGGCAGTCAAAAGACAGGCCTGCTTCGCTAGAAATTCCGGCTCGAGTTGATTGCATTGTGTATTAGGATCGTTCAGCATTTTGATTCATTGAAACCTAAATCTTGTGGTTCCGTAGAGATATAAAGGAGAATGAGATTTCACTTATTGAAATTTGTTTCAAGGCTTGGCAGCGTAAGCATCGTGTATATAATGAATCTAGAATAGCTACCTGATTTATGTTGATTTAAAAGATCGTTGTAACTTTGAGCTTCTATGATCATTCTAATTATTAAAGTCTGTATCATGAATTCGAAAAATGAATATGATGATATACTTAAGAAGATGTAAGTGGTGTTGACGATAGGTATGTCGGTATAAAAAGGATAAAAAAAGAGAAATGATTCTATATCGCTTATTGTCATATAGCAACTTGAATATCGCTCTGTACGAGTTATTCTATTAACAAGTGGTCTTTAAATCGCTTAGCGTAGACTACCTGACCCACCAAAACTTTTCCTTGCAGTTGCCAATTACGGGGAACTAGGTGAGGTGACCATTTCCCCACTGCCCCACCTACCATTGCAAGGTATTTTGTGTGAGGGCACTTGGCCTGACTAGACCACTGTAAAAGGTTACTAGACCACTAAGTCAAGGTCACTAGATTACTGGGTTGACAGCGAATATTTAATGAGTAGCTGTCCAATTTGACGACAACTTATCGAGAGCTCACTGAGTGCTCACTAAGTGCTCACTAAGTACTCATTAAGAACTTAATATTTTATTAAGTAAAAATTATTAATTTTAATTTAATAAAAAATAAAAATAAATAAATAAA